>JBBBDQ010001180.1:1315000-1342500 GCA_037127315.1 Ascarosepion bandense
GATTTTAGATATATATTAGAAACAGGAAACACGATCCTAAACAGGAAACAAGGGATAAAACTGTATTCCTGTTCAAAAGGTCAGGAGTTTTGTGAATCGGACCATAGGTAAAACTATCTAAACCTAATGAATAAACAGTAAATAAAATTTTAGTGTTTAGGGGGAGAAGTTAGAAGTATAGATTTTAGATATATATTAGAAACAGGAAACACATTCCTAAACAGGAAACAAGGGATAAAACTGTATTCCTGTTCAAAAGGTCAGGAGTTTTGTGAATCGGACCATAGGTAAAACTATCTAAACCTAATGAATAAACAGTAAATAAAATTTTAGTGTTTAGGGGGAGAAGTTAGAAGTATAGATTTTAGATATATATTAGAAACAGGAAACACGATCCTAAACAGGAAACAAGGGATAAAACTGTATTCCTGTTCAAAAGGTCAGGAGTTTTGTGAATCGGACCATAGGTAAAACTATCTAAACCTAATGAATAAACAGTAAATAAAATTTTAGTGTTTAGGGGGAGAAGTTAGAAGTATAGATTTTAGATATATATTAGAAACAGGAAACACATTCCTAAACAGGAAACAAGGGATAAAACTGTATTCCTGTTCAAAAGGTCAGGAGTTTTGTGAATCGGACCATAGGTAAAACTATCTAAACCTAATGAATAAACAGTAAATAAAATTTTAGTGTTTAGGGGGAGAAGTTAGAAGTATAGATTTTAGATATATATTAGAAACAGGAAACACATTCCTAAACAGGAAGCAAGTGTTAAACCTCTGCTTCTGTTCCAGTGATTAAAGAAAAGCATGAAAAGTACAATTTTTGCTAACTCTTTGCTATTAATAGATGACTTTTTTTTTTACATGTAATTCTTTAAATATATATTTTGCCATAATTATATTTATACTAGCAATATAGCCCGGAGTTGCTCAGGTGCAATGAAAGCTTTAAAACTAAAGAGTACAAAGGGCTATAGCTGGAGATCAGACCCTTTGGACGTTGGCACAAAAGACTAAAAAGCAACAGTTGTTTCCAGTTAAAGCGAAACTGTAGACTGAAAAAAAAATGAATTGATGCAAGTCAAATTTTGATTTCCTGGTATCGATATCAAATAAGTTTTTTCGTCGTAAACTGAATTTTGAAGGCTAAATAAGTCCTCTGAGTAAATGGTATCATGGTTGAGACTAAGAACTACAATTATACCTACTTAGAGCCAAACCCGAAGCAAAAACTGAAAAAAAAAAAAAAAGACAGACATACAGGCAGAAAAAACAAACTCACACAAACATCTTGCCTTTCATATATATATATATATATATATATATATATATTAACGATTTTCTGCACTATTGTAAGAACTGCAACCTTGAAACTTCTGAATATCGTTTCTTATGTCTTTGTTTATGAGTGTATCAAATTTGATTAAAATTGGACTACTCCTTCAATAACCCGATTTTTTCGATTATCGATTTTCGATATTCATCGGGAGTAACTCGACACAAAACCTAGCTAAGAACACTCGTAGATGCTTATAGTACAACTGTCTAAATTTTCAAGAAAATCAGTTAGGCCGTTCTGGAGTTTATAGGTAATAGACACACACACACAGACACACGCACACAGACAAAGTTCCATTTCTAAATAAGTTTAGATGTAGTAATATGCGAGGGACGAGATTAATACATAATGACAATAGAAATACTAGACTCGATTTTATGTATAGTAGAATCTTATTTTAATTTAAGTTTATCTCACCGTTTTATGATCTTCTTAATGTAATGCTCTACTCAAGAAGATAGAAAAATGTTCGTGAATAAATTTTACGATTTGATCGCAATAATTCTTCTGGAAAAGCATCAAAGATCTTAAAAAGGATGTATAGAAATAATTGTCTTGTATTTCAATTGGTAATGTTTCTTGTAAATAACCTTAGTGGCCATTCATATTAATGTTTTCAGTTCAGTCAGTATTTTCGGGAAAGCTTACTATAAAATGGCCGGTAACTTACTTGTCGTCAGCCATGATGTTAAGCTAAAATTCTTGAACCTGTTCACTGAAACTTACAATATCTTCTTAGTTCGTTCAAAATGTAGATATGATTTTTTTTTAATTTTTTAACATTTGATAATAAAAAATGTGCTTAACTTATTCCGACATACTGTTATTGAAGCGAACATCAAAAGAATTTCGACATTACAAGAATCGGGAAGAACTAAAAAGAAAAAAGAAAAAAAAGATTTAAATTTTTTTTTTTTTTTTTTGGTATTGATTTCTCGACGAAGCGGATATTTCAGTTTGAGATATAAATTTAATAATGGAGTACTGTCGGAAGGATACGCTTCTGTGCGATCAAGGCCAAAAGTGGCCTCGCTTAAGTGCCTTATTCAACTTTGGTGAGACTCAAAAATAGATTTCTTTCTCGCATCGAAATTACGCAACTTGTTGACGCTAATTTTTCTCTTTGCTAACTGAACACCATATCGATCTTCAGCTTCGAATCGCATAAAGCCGGCTAGAATCGATTATCTATAGAAATCAGTCCCCGAGAGATTTTTCCTCGCAAATGTAACCCAAGTCAAGAAATGCAAGAATTAAGACATTCCCAATCACATTCACTCTTGTCTTACGCGCAGACACACTAACTGCTTTGCGCATGCGCGAGTTATATTGTTTTTTTTTCTTCTGTTTCTTTTCTTTTTTTTTTATATTTTTCACTTCTAACCAAAGGCTTTACTCTCTATCTTTAGATGAGAAACGGAAGGAGTTAGCAAGACTAGTAGATTATTTTTGTTTTTTATTTTTGCAATTTTTAAAATGAGTTCTGATATTTTTCGTCAGACCATCGTGAACAGTCACTTTTACAACTTCAAATAGGATATGTTTTTCTCTTTCTTTTCTCAACCTTTCTGCCGACATGTTATATTCAGAAACAATCCATATATTTCGAAAACATTCAATCAGGTATTAAGTTTATAATGTCGAGCAAACCACATAAAGTGTGACCTCTACGGGGAGTAGTTTCCAACCAAATTAAACCTAAAAACAAATCACTCCTCCACACACGCACAGAGGGTGCATCAAAAATAATTTTACAGACTTTTGGGCGAGTCACTCGCATATAAACATGTGTCTGAAAATCCTTCGTTTGTTAACTATTAAGTTTTAAAAAAATTGTACAGTAGATGATCTCTTCGACGAGGCGTAATCGTGTCTCGCTAGATCAATTATATATGATGGAGTAGTGAATTCGATCACTGGGTGTCCCATATTAGGATGTGCGTTGTGGTGCAGTGGATATCAGCTTGCAACGAGAACTCGGGGAACCGAGTTCGAATTCCAGTTGAATTCCTTGCATTCACTTACGCGCAAATACCCTTGGGAAAGGTATCAATCCGTTTCTTCCCTCCAGTTATAGGTTAAATAGTAGAACGGATTGGGTTTTATAGCCTTGCTCGGCAACTAGTTTACCGCAAAAAGTAATGGCAACCTATTGCGGGATAATATTCTTCCCAGTCAGTCATGTCTCTTTCAAGACATTATCGCCTAAGCTTGTATCACGTATGGCACTTAACTGACTGACTGAATATAATAGTTGGAATCATGAGTAAGCCTTCTACTGGTCATAAAGTGGGGATTCGGTTTTCTATTGTTATGAAGCAATAAACTGCTCCCCCACTAAATACTACGTAATAATATAATACATCTCTTCCACCTCTAGCTATGAGTCAAAATAACATGACAGATTGGGTTCTGTAGCCTTGGTTGTCAACCAGTCTACGGCAATGGCAACATACTGTGGGATAATTTTCTGTCAAGTCAGTCATGTCTCTTTTGAGACATGATCGCCCAAAGCGTGTATCACGTATGGCACTAAACTGATTGACAGACAGTAGATGGCTCTCTGCTGTTTCTATAGCCTTGGTTGTCAACCAGTCTACAGCAATGCTAACATACTGCGGGATAATTTTCTGCCAAGTCAGTCATGTCTCTTTTGAGACATGATCGCCCAAAGCGTTTATCAGGTATGGCACTAAACTGACTGACTAACAGTAGATGGTTCTGTGCTGTTATTTAGTCTACGTTACATTTGTCAGTCGTATAAAATTGTGGCTAGTCTGGCTTCAATGATTAACGTGTGTCTGAGAAGTGTTACGTTTAATAATGGCAGAATATTCATATCGTGATCATGCAGTTATGGTTTTTACATACGGTCGCGCGAATTATAATAGCCGCAAAATTGTCGTGTTCATTCGCTGGAAACCATGTTAAATTATTAGTATCTGTTGCAAAAAGACATTATTAAGCGTCTGACTGCGCTCACATTCAGTGTTTAGTTTCCATCAGCACTCATGTAAACTAGATGAATGTCAATAAGTGTGAATTTATTCTGCATGAAGGGATTCAGTGTCAACATCCGGGTCTGTGATGTAATGAAAATGTAATAAATATGCATACACCTTGGTTCCCCCTCACAGTAATGTGATTGGCTGCTGTCAGCCATAAATATAGACGAAGGCGAGGACGCATAGAGGTCTACATCCATACATCTATACGACTAGAGATATAAAGGTCTACGTCCATAGGTCTACGACTATTGGTCTAGGTTTATTGACTACGCCGACGTCTCAGGATACTGCATACGACGAGTACCGCCCATTACGTCTACATGCTAGATTGTCCTACCCGTTTACATTTGCCTAAATCGCTTAGCTACCTCGAATGATATATATCCTTTCCGGGACATATCACTTTGTATACAAGTTCAACTCAGAAGTTATTTAGTTAGGCAAAACATCTAAAAGCTTGTTGTTAAATATTTTAATGTTGTTAAATATAACAGACAATGAATGTCTATTATGTTTAATCATGAGCTGTTTTAAGCATCGTATTTTGGCTTTAATTTCAGGTGAAAATAAAGACAAAAACTGTCCAACTGGATTTTTTTATTATGTTGGTTCTAAGCTTTCGGCTCACATAAGCCATCTTCAGAGAGGTTACAGGAACGTTAACATAAAGACATCTATTATCAAAGATGATATTATCATGTGTTGACATAAAACATTGCTATGCGACGATGACAGTCACCGAATTGCAGACGCAGTTCGTAAATTTGTAATGCGGTTCTATGACGTCACGTCGCATGAGAAACCGAAATGTTAGCAGAACCATATGTCAAAATGCAATGTAATGTTTTGTGACAAAACTGAAATGTGATTTTATTAAGTGTGGGTTGCTCTGATTCAATGTAGATGGCCTCCAATATCTGAAGGTTCTTTTTACTGTGTGTATGTGTGAGTATTATTGTGTTATTGAGTAAAGTCTGTCTAATATTACCTACATGGCTATCTTTTTCTAAGAAATATTGTTTAATTGAACTATGACCAGAAAGGTGACAGGTAAGTCTATTGGAGAGCGTGGTTGTAGTAAAACCAATATATTCAGTGGATTTATTATTCGTGCCAGAGATACAATCTCTAAACGGGCTTGTAAATTGATACACTATATTGATTTTCTGTAGAGTATTTAGTCGTGTAGTTTTAGGGTTATTCGAGACTATGAGGTTAATTGTTTTAAATTTTTTATAATATATGATGAGCTTAATTTGATTATTATTATATATTGGTTTAACATTTCTACGTATTGTGTTTTTGAGTGTTGCTTCATCATGTTTGTAATTATTATGCATTTAGTTGCAATAGCTAATAGTGTTATGTTTATTTTGATGTACACTATATATATATATATATATATATATATATATATATATATGTGTGTGTGTGTGTGTGTGTAATACAATAATCCTACACATAATCGTTAACATAACTACCCTACACCAAGAAAACAACAAAAGCAAACTGCAGATTCTCGAGGCAATATTGATGAAAACACTTAAGTTCTCAATAGAATCAGCTATGAATGTGGAGTAGTTTTGCGGGCTTCGTCGGTTGCTAATCAACTTAACGCACACAAAATGTTAGGAAATTAGTAAACTTCCACTGAATTCCTTAGTATTCGGCTAACTGCCGACTAATATCAACTGCTTAGTAGTTCTATTGAACTCCAATAGAACTCTAAAGAACTCCTATGAACTTCTCAAGAACTTCTTCAAAACTTCCTGTTAACTCTTATTAATATAGGAAGGAGATTCCATTATCTGAGGAACAGGTGTGTTTCCCCATAACAATAACTCAGCACTATCTATCTATCTATCTATCTATCTATCTATCTATCTATCTATCGATATATATATATATATATAGTGTGGTCCTGCGTTCATGCATGTATGTGATAGGGTCAGATAACATTTTTAAGTTAAAGCTTTGTTCGTTCATTGTCAGAGACCGAATTTATATGCTGGAGATCCATTCCTAAAGAAATACCTCCTCATTCCGCTAAGAAAGCTAGATTCATCGGCCCGATAAAATGTTGATGTAGCTGAGCATATATCCTTTTTTTTTCCTATCCACACAAATTCTAAAGGGTCTTGTACTAAATCCACGTTCAGATAAGTTATCATATATCTGTATATACACGTAGTTACAGATATAAATATATTCCATACAATGTTGGCTTATTGTCTGGGCTAATAAATATATAATTCTGTACACGGCTGAGTGCATGGAGCAGTCAATCCAATCGAGATTAAGCCGATTTTTGTTGTTAAAGGTAAGTTTGCCGTGGTCCCATCGGAAGCCATACCATGAAAACAAAAATGAAATCCTCTCAGACAGATTAGACCCACCCCACCTGCCAATTTCGCCACTCTCACCCACCAGATTTTTGTATCTTGAATTTCAGACAGTTCTTCCCCTCAATATTGACGTGTATAAGGCAAGAACAAACAAATAACTATGAAAACACGAGCTTAGGATTTGTCAGTGTGACCTAGAGGTCAAAATATTTGACCGGTATTCAAAACGTGTCTGCTTCCACTCTGATTGGGCAGAATTGTATCAAAGATATATAGAAAAATGTTGCATACTTATAGAAGTTGTATTATCCCAGATACAGTCTTTACACATATAAAGATACTAGCAGTATAGCCCGGCGTTGCTCGGGTGTAATGAAAGCTTTTATATATACATATTATCAATTTCCTGCACTATTCTAAGAACTGCAACCTTGAAACTTCTGAATATCATTTCTTATGTCTTTGTCTATGAGTGTATCAAATTTGATTAAAATCGGATCCCTCCTTCTATAACCCGATCTTTTCGATTATCGATTTTCGATATTTATCTGGGGTACCTCGACACAAAACCTAGCTAAGAACACTCGCAGACGCTTATAGTACAACTGTGTAAATTTTCAAGAAAATCGGTTCTGCCGTTTCGGAGTCTAATAGGTAATGGACACACACACACACACACACACAGAGAGAGAGAGAGAGAGAGAGAGAAAGGTTCCATTTATAAATAAGTTTAGATTTGTAGCGTGAGACTCTTAAAATATTGCTGCAAACCCGTCGTTGTTTTCATAGCTTTCTCTGTATTTATTCAGATGAACTTTACTTTTTACTTCCATCAGATCAGACCTTGACGGCAAGGCCACGCATTGGTACTGCATCGAATACAGAATAACGCTTCCTTACTCTGTGTTCAATATCAACAAAATATCTAATCTTATTTATAAATGGAACTTTGTCTCTGTGTGTTACCTATAGACTCCGAAACGGCTGAGTCGATTTTCTTGAAAATTGACACAGTTGTACTTTAATAAGCGTCTGCGAGTGTTCTTAGCTAGGTTTGTGTCGAGTTACCCCCGATAAATATCGAAAATCGATAATCGAAAAAATCGGGTTATAGAAGGAGTAGTCCGATTTTAATAAAATTTGATACACTCATAGACAAAGACATATGGAACGATATTTAGAAGTTCCAAGATTGCAGGTTTGACAATAGTGAAGAAAATCTATAATATATATATAAAAGGCAAGATGTTTGTGCGTGTGTCTGTTTATCTGCCTGTATGTCTGTATTTTTTTTTTCAGCTCTTTTATTTTAGTTTTTGCTTCGGGTTTGGCTCTAAGTAGGTATAATTGTAGTTCTTAGTCTCAACCATGATACCATTTACTCAGAGGACTTATTTAGCCTTCAAAATTCAGTTTACGACAAAAAAAACTTATTTGATATCGATAACAGGAAATCAAAATTTGGCTTGCATCCATTCATTTTTCTTTCAGTCTAGGGTTTCGCTTTAACTGGAAACAACTATTGCTTTTTAGTCTTTCGTGCCAACGCCCAAAGAGTCTGAGCTCCAGGACCATGGATTAGTTTTGAAGCTTTCATTACACCCGAGCAACGCCGGGCTATACTGCTAGTTTTACCTAAAAGTCTTTTTTTTTTTTTACAAAGAACTATCATTTGTGGGACAGACTTTTAGGGATATGCTTCTCTGAACATCACAATCCTAGTTGTTCAAGTCAGGCATTACACATTGTTATGGTGAAACACCTATTCCTCAGATAATGGACTTTCCCTCCTATATTAATTAGTAAGCATTAACTCGAGAAGTTCTTAGAAGTTATAGAGAGTTCTTTACAGTTCTATTGGAGTTCAGTAGAACTATTAGTTAGTTCCAGTTTGGACATAGTTGGATTAAAGCAGTTGATATCAGTCGGCAGTTAGCTAAATACTAAGGAGTCAAATTTCAGTGGAAGATTACCAAGTTCCTAACATTTTGAGTGCGTTAAGTCGATTAGCAACTGACATAGCACGATTATAGCCTTCAGTGCGAAAACTACTCCACAACAAACATAATCTTCACTTACAAACATCTTCTTTTCAGTTGATATAAAAAAAAACTCATTATTGCCGTTTTGACTGTAACACTATAAATTTAGTGCCTCTCTCGAAACTTGTATTGGGTGAATTATATATATATATATATATATATATATATATATATACTAGCAGTATAGCCCGGCGTTACTCGAGTGTAATGAAAGCTTTAATACTAATCCATGGTCCTGGACTCTTTGGACATTGGCACGAAAGACTAAAAAGCAATACTTATCTCCAGTTAAAGTGAAACAGTAGACTGAAAGAAAAATGAATGTATGTAAGTCAAATTTTGATTTCCTGGTATCGATATCAAATTTTCTGCACTATTATAAGGAACTGCAACCTTGAAATTTCTGAATATCATTTATGTCTTTGTCTATGAGTGTATCAAATTTTATTCAAATCGGACCACTCCTTCTATAACCCGATTTTTTCGATTATCGATTTTCGATATTTATCGGGGGTAACTCGACACAAACCTAGCCAAGAACACTCGCAGACGCTTATAGTTCAACTGTGCAAATTTTCAAGAAAATCGGTTCAGCCGTTTCGGAGTCTATAGGTAACGGATACACACACACAGACACACACACAAAGTTCCATTTAGAAATAAGTTTAGATAAATATATGGAGAGAGAGAGAGAGAGAGAGAGAGCGAGAGAGAGAGAGAGAGAGACAGACAGACAGAGACAGACAGACAGACAGACAGACAGACAGACAGAGACAGTGACAGACAGACAGACAGAATTAATTAATTGCTGATACATCCTGACGAGTGGACAGACAGTCCTGTCTAAGAAATTCTAGAGTCAGCATGTTGAAGGTAACATAATCAGCGAAGGAACAATTCTTTTACTTACATTCTATATATAGACAATGTAAGTAAAATATTTGTTATTGCAAATCGTCGGAAGACACCAAATGGTAGAAATCTAGGTCGCGTAATAACTTGTTTACATATGAAGAATATTCAAAATTTCTACAATATAATTGTATTGAACACTTTTAATAGAAATGTCTACTGGTCTAATTTTATTATGACCTAAAACTAAGTAATGAATGAATGAATGAATCAATCAATCAATATATATATATATATATATATATATATATATATTAATTAATTAATTGTGCATTGCGACACGGAAATTTCTGTTTCGAGATAGATTCTCTTCATCAGGTAATGTTGGATCATAATTATATAATATCTATTATATTAAGCACTGTTTATAATAAAATAAATGCCGGGGTACTCACAATAGTAACATCTTGAGTCCTCTTCACCTGGATTTACATATAAATGTAATGAATTATTTTTACCGATACTCGTATTTATGTAGATATTCTGTTTTTAATTAAACAGTATTTCATATTTATAGCTACCGAGCTGATTATTTTACGATAAATTTTTATTACGAAAATGTGTGCTATCCAGCAGGATTCGAACCTGCGACCCCTATTTACATAGCGGAAGCTACCATTTGATCTGGTACTGCCTTAACCACTCGACCATGAATAGCCTCTTGATCAGACGAGGTTTTTATCATGCTTATATGACACAATTTTCGATCTACCGTAAACAAACCATATCTGCTCTGAAATATATCGTAATGTCAACAAATGTAAACATGTTATGGAAATTAACGAATTTTAACGAAACTTGGTTATAATATATATATATATATATATATATATATATATATATATATATATAATATTGAGTTGTGATAATGATTGTTGCGCTAAGATTGTTGTTTATTTTTTCAGTAGTTTTGGAGCGTGGATTGCTTTAATGCAAAGAATTTGTCACATTAACTGTGCAGGTTCGTGCCGACTTCGAAGTTTCGCGAAGATACCATTATGATGTCTTTACTCATTAGGGCTAACCCTACTGATGAGCTGTGATACAGCAAAACAGATGTGTCTGCGGATGACTATATATATGTTCACATATCTTTTTTCCTGGTCGTATGCTTGATGCTCGCACTGGTTTTAATGACGAAAGTGATGGAATTTTATTTATTAATCCGACCGATTTTATTACTTAAACCTTATTTTTAGTGAGTACCCATATTTTAAATATCCTGGCCCACGACTTTATACGAATTTCATAACATTTACCCACTGATCCACCGCTAAGACTAAGTTTTGAAAAATTGAAAATCCTTTCACAGAAAATGGGGATTATTTTAGGACCTGAAAATTGGGATAATTATAGAGTCAGTGTGTACCGACAGTGTTTCATAAGAGAAAACCCACCTTTGAAAATCAATTATCAGTGTCTTAAGTTTTATTTGAACACGAATACCGAGTGGTCTCGCTAGCCGAAGATATGCAACCATCTGAGGCCTTCTTAGGAGAAATATTTAACCTAGATTATAAACAAATAGGCGTTTTCAAACAAAGCAAAGGAGAATTGCTTTGACGAAGTGAAGCGAAAGGCATGACTACACAAAAGCCAATGGAAATCTATTGGGTTTAGTCATCATCTTCAGCCGTGGTCAAATTTAGTGATGTGTGAGTCGGTTTTATTGTGTGATCAAAGACCAATACATTGCCAGCAAGAATGTTACTGCATTTACAGTATAAAGTCTGAACTTTAAAAAAAATGTGTTTCCTATGAATTGAATTACCTGTCCCACAACATACTTTGACGACAAAAAAAGAAAAAAGGCAAAAAAAAAAAAAAAAAAAAAAAAAAGAAGGCGGTCGGTCTGGTTGGATGTCTGATACTCACACTAGTTTTATTCACTTGTGCTGTTTTGAATGGCTAGTGTTTCACTGATGCTTAAAAACCACAATGTTGATTCACATACTGTAAGTTGATCTTTTTTTTCTGTTTATGCTTAATACGTCTCTGACGTAATTCGGATCGTCTAAAATCTTATTCGTAATCACCTTTTGAAGACAGAAAGTTCATTGTGCTGCCCTCATTGTTGATAGTTTTCTTTTCTTTTTTTCTGATAGAGTTTGTTACTTTTAATAAAAAAAGTTGTTCTTAATAAAAATCCGCTCTGAATTTTTTTCAATAAAAGGTGACTTCATAATAAAACGGATCCGAGAGATTATAAAAAATAAAAAGCATAGAACTTAAGTCAGTCAGTTAAGCGCCATACGTAATACAGGCTTGGCTGATCATGTCTCACAAGAAACATGACTGACTGGGCAGTAGATTGCCATTTTTTTTGTGGAAGATTAGGTTGCCAAACAAAGCTACAGAACCTAATCTATCCTGCTATCAAACCCATAAGTAAAGGGAGAAAAGTTAGATTAATACCTTTCCCAAGGATATTTGTGCGTAATTGAATGCAACGAATTCAAATGAAATTTGAACTCGGCTCTCTGATTGCACGTTTCGAACCGATATCCACTGAACCACAACGCACATCAACTAAGAATTTCATTGAAATTTTTTTTTTTAAAACCCACTATAAGACCAAATTATTGCAAATACTTACTTACCAACGTAGCATTAGCTTTCCTCTGCCTTTTCTAAACTATTTTCTTGTTAACTGCTCTGACGAGCGTTTTACTCTGGTGCCCCGACTACATGAATTCAATCCCACCGGCGCAACGTGGCTTGCCTGTAGTCTCTTTTACAAATACTTCCACGGCTTCTGCTCCGATGAACCTAGTTCTCTGGTGCCACCTATATATGAATTTACTCGAGCCACAAGATTAGCAACTAGGACCCACCCTTTTACTGTGAAACCAATAAAATGTAAACGCAAACTCTACCCCACCAGGTTCTTTTCTCTCACTTCCCGCCTGTGGAATTCCATTCCGCGACAGCTACAATCTCCAAGAATTTAAATGTAAAGTCAATAGTTATTTCCTATCTCACTAACCAGCATCTTCTCTCTCATGCTCCTTTCTCATTCCACTCCACTCTCATCAGTATTCTCATCCTCTTACCCACGTCTTGACACCCCCTATAACCTGTCACTCTTTCTCATAACTTTCTTCTTATGTAACCCTCTGTGAAACAGTGGTAGTAAAATGCCTTGCTTGGGGCGATATGATTATAAAAACAAAAAAAGATAGATAGATAGATAGATAGATAGATAGATAGATAGATAGATATAACACCCTTTCGTTTACTTGCTTCCCCGACAGCTACATTCTCCAAGAATTTAAATTTAAACTCAATAGTCATCTCCTATCTCACTAACCTGCATCCTCTCTCTCATGCTCCTTTCTCCGTCCACTCTACTCACATCGGTATTCTCATCTTTCTCTTACCCACGTCTTGACACCCCCTATAACCGGTCACTCTTTCTCATAACTTTCTTCCTATGTAACCCTCTGTGAAACAGTGGCAGTAAAATGCCTTGCTTGAGGCGATATGATTTTTAAAAAAAAGAATCTAAATTCA
This sequence comes from Ascarosepion bandense, assembly GCA_037127315.1. NCBI lineage: Eukaryota > Metazoa > Mollusca > Cephalopoda > Sepiida > Sepiidae > Ascarosepion > Ascarosepion bandense. The sequence goes on from JBBBDQ010001180.1 coordinate 1,328,165, forward strand.
ACCGTTACTTCTACTTTAACAGTTTCTTTTTTCGCACTTTCCACCTGTGGAAGTTCCTTCCCTGATAATAACAATCTTTCAAATTTAAATGCATCGTCAATCATCATCTTCTATCTTCTTGTATCTCGTTGATCTATTGTCCTGTCCTCAATCAACTTAGTTTTCTCTCTCATTTTCCCTTCATGTAACCCCCTGCACACCAGTGGCATTTCTGCTCTGTTTGGGATGAAATAATTATTTAAAAAAATACATTTTTAAGTCTCGGAATTCATTTTGAGAAATCCAAGTGAACATTGTTTATTTGAATATTTTAGAGCGTTAAATTGTGCCTTTACGTCAACATTAAATTTATTTGAGACTTATGTATAAAAGTCAGGAAAACGATACCTAACACGCTTTATCGTTGTAAGCCAGTTCAACTCAGAAATTATTTAACTAGACAAAGCAACTAAAAGCAACTAAAAGTATGTTTTATTGAGGTTGTGCCAAATGGTTTGCTGCCATGACACAGTTTTGTATGCCAGCATAACAGAAGAGAGGAAATTACGTTCAGAGTGACCTATATATATATATATATATATATATATATATATATATTATAAATTATGTTTTAGAACATGTACATTATTTTTTAATATATGTCCTCGACAATCATATGTTTGTTTCAACGTTGGGTACGTTTCTTCGGGAGGTAAAAGCAAAACTGAATTCGTCTGCTCCCTATATTTGGTTCATTGTTGTTCTGGGAGGTTGGTTGGGGTTATTGATAATGAAGGGAATGTGTCTTCTAGAGTTTTGAAGAGCCTGGTGTGTAAGTGCTAAATTGTTGATTAATGGTATTATCTGTTGGAGTGTACGTTTTTATCTGTCGGGTATATCTTTTGGTTAGAATTTCGCAGAGACATCATATATCGAGCACTGTTTTAAATTAATGTTTTGGACGGAAAAAGTTCTTTCTTCGTTCTGTACCCACTCGGATATATATATATATATATATATATATATATATATATATATACTCTAGAAATTTTTTTTAGATATTCTACAATTTCATGGGTAATATGTATTTCGCAGAAAAACTGATACAACAGTTAATATTCAAAATAATCTTGAAAAGAATCGTATCCAAACATTTATTTGTCTTTCTTTCTTAGTTATTTTTTTCTTTTTTTTTCCTTTTTTTGTTTTTAATGAGCTAAGAAATGTCTTCATTAGATTACCGTTCCAAATATCTATTCTCCATATGGATTTTTTCTAGATTATATTACTCTGTTGAATGAAATAAATAAATTTAACATTGAGTTCTTTTGAGTTCGTCTCTATCGGAATTTACCTGACTTAAATACCAAATATTCTACGTTATATATATATATATATATATATATATAACTCGCATCATTTCCCTCATGTTCTTTTCTCCGTCCACACTAATCTCATCAGCACTCTTCACACCAGTATTCTCATCCTTCTCTTACCCATTTTCTGACACCCACTATAACTTGTTCTTCTTTCTCATCACTGGGCGTGTATATACGCTAATGATAATATACACGCGAAAAAGTCTGCCTCCTTCTACCGAGCACCCGTAGCTCAGAGGTAGAATCGTCGACTGACGCCAATTCGATCGGGCTTCACTCCTGGGTAAAAAGCAATCGACTGTCTAACCGTACTGATGAGCTGTGATACAGCGAAACAGAACTGTCTGCGGATGACTATATATATATATATATATATATATATATATATATATATATATATATATTTCTGCATTCAGGCAGCAAATATTCTTTTAAACATATCAGATGAAATAAATCGCAATCATTACGTTTGCTTGTTTTAATAAAAATCCGTTCATACTCACGGATAATCTTTCGCGTATTACAATAAAAAAATGTCAGAAATGAGATGTAACGTTGACAGATGTTATTTTCATTCATCTTTCTCAAGGTACCCAAGTACTTTCAACTTCTTTCCGAGATCATCTTCAGGGGGTGTGAGTTATGGTAATAGATGTAACCGTTATATTTGAAGCAAAAAAAAAAAAAGACAGTAATTTTTTCAGCAACACAGTTTTGCGGTTATTTTATTACAGGGACGTTAGTATAAAGACATCCATCAAAGATGATTTTAACTTGTGTTGACATAAAACATTACTATACGAGGATAACAGTCACAGACACAGTTCGCAAATTTGTAATGCGGTTCTATGACGTCACACCGCGTCAGAGACCGAAAAGACTAAATGCAATGTAATATGTTGTGACCAGACTGAAATGTGATTTTATGAAGTGTGGGTTGTTTTGATTTAATGTATGTGGCCTCCAATATCTGAAAGTTCTTTTTACTCTGTGTATGTGTGAGTATTATTGTGTTATCGACTAAAATCTGTCTAATAATACCTACATGGCCTATGTTTTTCTAAAAAATGTTGTTTAATTGTTAGTGTTTCTCAGTCTTTTCTTTCTTGTAGCCCAATTTTGTGTCAAAAGAGTTTCAGACCCACATAGACACATCTATAGGGTGACCCAAAATAACGGGAAATTTTGAAGTTCTGTATTGGCAGACATGAGCAAGTGGCAGCACTGCGAAACAGTGGCCTCACGAAGTAAACACTGTGCCATTTCAGTAACCATGGCTCAAAATGAATTTCTTAGTATCAATCCAGCCGGTTGTCAAATTCAACTTTCAATCCTGGGTTGAGATTCAGGTATAAGACTTCTCTTTTTTCAATATGAACGTCCAGATCGATTTTGTTTTGAATTCAAAGTTGTCTTCTCCCTACATTGGTTGACGTTCAAGGCTCGAAAGTATAGTCTAACCTACTATTTAACTCCTAGAGGAGGAGTAAATAGATGGATTCATGCCTTTTCTAAGAGTATTTGGTAGAAAATGATTCTAACGAATTCGAATTCAGCCGCTAATTTCTAGTTCCAAGTATGTTTTATTATTTACTTTTTCATTTTATTTACTGCATATTTTTCTCCTTTTATGTGCCGTGTCTCTTTGGAACATAGGTGATCATAGCCCTCCACATCTTCTTCTATCTTGTAGCTTCTTATATGTTTTGTATTGTTATATCTCCCAAAACCCAGCTCTGCCATCCATGTCCTTCAACACATCAAGTATGTAACGTTTCCCCTGTCTCTCTTTTCCTCTATCCGCCTTGTGAGTATCAGATTCTCCAAGCCTTCCTTCCTCATTAGTTTCCAAGAAATGTCAACTGTTTCTTCCTTAATGATAAATATAAGTTTCCTTTTTGTTTCCATTCTCTCCAAAACTTCTTCGTTGCTCACATGTTTGGTCCATGGTATCCTCAGCATCCTTCTTTAGATGCAAAATTCTATTGCTTCGAGTTTCTCCTTAATCTTTGATGAGATTGTCAAGCACATGCTCTCGTATAGGAGGACAGATATCATAGAGTTTTTGTTTAAATCATCTGTAGCCAGGTATTGAACTCACATCTCTTTAGGTCAAGTCACTGGATCCAACCGTTGCTTTTTATCCAAAAAGCGCTGAATTGAGATCTATAGCTATAGTATTCAATAAATGAAGGAAAGTTCAAGCTACTCATTTTTGTTGACTAACTCATGAGATTCGCGTGGAAAAACTCATCATAGATAGATAGATAGATAGATAGATAGATAGATAGATAGAAACTGGTTGAGATAGATAGATAGATAGATAGATAGATAGATAGATAGATAGATAGATAGATTTGAACAGACTTAGATAGATAGATAGATAGATAGATAGATAGATAGATAGATAGATAGATTTGAACAGACTTAGATAGATAGATAGATAGATAGATAGATAGATTTGAACAGACTTAGATAGATAGATAGATTTGAACAGACTTAGATAGATAGATAGATAGATAGATAGATTTGAACAGATTTAGATAGATAGATAGATAGATAGATAGATAGATAGATAGATAGATAGATCAGCTCTCCATTTTTTGTGGTAATTAGATAGATAGATAGATAGATAGATAGATAGATCAGCTCATTTTTGTGGTAATTAGATAGATAGATAGATCAGCTCTCCATTTTTGTGGTAATTAGATAGATAGATAGATAGATAGATAGATAGATAGATAGATAGATAGATCAGCTCTCCATTTTTGTGGTAATTAGATAGATAGATAGATAGATAGATAGATAGATAGATAGATCAGCTCTCCATTTTTGTGGTAATTAAATAGATAGATAGATAGATAGATAGATAGATAGATAGATAGATAGATAGATAGATCAGCTCTCCATTTTTGTGGTAATTAGATAGATAGATAGATAGATAGATAGATAGATAGATAGATAGATAGATAGATAGATCAGCTCTCCATTTTTGTGGTAATTAGATAGATAGATAGATAGATAGATAGATAGATCAGCTCTCCATTTTTGTGGTAATTAGATAGATAGATAGATCAGCTCTCCATTTTTTGTGGTAATTAGATAGATAGATAGATAGATAGATAGATCAGCTCTCCATTTTTGTGGTAATTGGATAGATAGATAGATAGATCAGTTCTCCATTTTTGTGGTAATTAGATAGATAGATAGATAGATAGATAGATAGATAGATAGATAGATAGATAGATAGATCAGCTCTCCATTTTTGTGGTAATTAGATAGATAGATAGATAGATCAGCTCTCCATTTTTGTGGTAATTAGATAGATAGATAGATAGATAGATAGATAGATAGATAGATAGATAGATAGATAGATAGATAGATCAGCTCTCCATTTTTGTGGTAATTAGATAGATAGATAGATAGATAGATAGATAGATAGATAGATAAATAGATCAGCTCTCCATTTTGTGGTAATTAGATAGATAGATAGATAGATAGATAGATAGATAGATAGATAGATAGATCAGCTCTCCATTTTTGTGGTAATTAGATAGATAGATAGATAGATAGATAGATCAGCTCTCCATTTTTGTGGTAATTAGATAGATAGATAGATAGATAGATAGATAGATAGATAGATAGATAGATCAGCTCATTTTTGTGGTAATTAGATAGATAGATAGATAGATAGATAGATAGATAGATAGATAGATAGATAGATCAGCTCTCCATTTTTGTGGTAATTAGATAGATAGATAGATAGATAGATAGATAGATCAGCTCTCCATTTTTGTGGTAATTAGATAGATAGATAGATAGATAGATAGATAGATAGATAGATAGATCACCTCTCCATTTTTGTGGTAATTAGATAGATAGATAGATAAATAGATCAGCTCTCCATTTTTGTGGTAAATAGATAGATAGATAGATAGATCAGCTCTCCATTTTTGTGGTAATTAGATAGATAGATAGATAGATAGATAGATAGATAGATAGATAGATAGATAGATCAGCTCTCCATTTTTGTGGTAATTAGATAGATAGATAGATAGATAGATAGATAGATAGATAGATAGATCAGCTCTCCATTTTTGTGGTAATTAGATAGATAGATAGATAGATAGATAGATAGATAGATAGATAGATAGATCACTCCTCCATTTTTGTGGTAATTAGATAGATAGATAGATAAATAGATCAGCTCTCCATTTTTGTGGTAAATAGATAGATAGATAGATAGATCAGCTCTCCATTTTTGTGGTAATTAGATAGATAGATAGATAGATAGATAGATAGATAGATAGATAGATAGATAGATCAGCTCTCCATTTTTGTGGTAATTAGATAGATAGATAGATAGATAGATAGATAGATAGATAGATAGATAGATCAGCTTCCATTTTGTGTGGTAATTAGATAGATAGATAGATAGATAGATAGATAGATAGATAGATCGGCTCTCCATTTTTGTGGTAATTAGATAGATAGATAGATAGATAGATAGATAGATAGATAGATAGATAGATAGATAGATAGATAGATATTATTGGTAATCATTGGGTGTAATCTCTACGGATAGATATTGAATTAACTTCATGTTAAAACAAGACGTTTATATGCAACGCCCATTTGACCGTGAGATTGTGAAGTGGTTAAAGGCAGCCGAAAAGATGCAGTTACGCGCTAAATGAACGAACGAGAATCACGTTGGCTGTGTGAATGAGTCTCTGAATATAAACGTGGGAAAACGCTGAACGTTTAATGAATGAAAGGCGCACATTGACAATTGTAGACGTACACACAGCTGGCCTGAATCGGGGTCTCACAAGGGCAGTGTATTTAGAGGACCAGATTTATTGTACTGTAAAGCTGTCCTTCCGTCAGTTAAGTGCCATACGTGATACACGCTTGGGCGATCATGTCTCGAAAGAGACATGAATGACTGGGTAGTAGGTTGCCATTGTTTTCTGCGGTAGACTGGTTACCGACCAGGGCTATAGAACCCAATCTGTCCTGTTATTTAACCCATAACTGGAAGGAATAGGCGGATTAATTACCTTTCTCAAGGGTATTTGCGCGTAAGTGAATATAATGGATTCAAATGGAATTCGAACTCGGCTCCCCGGTTTCTCATTCCGAGCCGATATTCACCGCACCACAACCACAACGCACATCCTTAAAGCTGTCGTTACATGGACGAATTGTTACTTTTAATGGCTTTTATTCATTACTTTTATTTCGGACTTGAAGAAAAGTCATTCAGTTAAATGTAGGTACCTCTACTCATTCACCGAAAAAACAGCATAGCATTTTTTGTTTAAATGGCTCAAATATAATAAAAACAGAGTTTTATCATTAAAATAATTATGTTATTATTAAGTGTAAAGATTAAAATTAGTTGTTATTTAAAAAAAAAAAATATAGTCCTTTCTAACATGTTCGAAATTTTGGTTAATTTTTTTTTTTTCTTCTTCTTCTTCTTCTTCTTCTTCTTCTTCTTCTTCTTCTTCTTCTTCATCAGTGATGCACCCGACTGGTACAGTGGATATCGGCTCGGAACGAGAAACCGGGGAGCCGAGTTCGAATTCCAGTTGAATCCATTGAATTCACTTACGCGCAAATACCCTTGGGAAAGGTATTAATCCGTCTATTCCTTCCAGTTATGGGTTAAATAGCAGGACAGATTGGGTTCTATAGCCTTGGTCGGCAAACAGTCTACCGCAGAAAGCAATGGCAACCTACTGCGGGATAATCTTCTGCCCAGTCAGTCATGTCTCTTTTCGAGACATGGTCGCCCACGCGTGTATCACGTATGGCACTTAACTGATTGACTATAAATGTTCCCTAACAAATAATTGGGTTGACTTTTCTTCATTTTCCTAATTTCCTAAGACAATATGTTCCCAATCTGTTTCACACGTACATCAGACCAATATCACACTGATGCGTGAAGCTGGCAGTCATTAGGCAGCGTTGATCCCCATGTCCACACTGTCTATATCTACAGATAATCCATCTCCGAAAATTAGCACACTTCTATAAATGCAGCAAGCGTTTAACAATAAATACCGCAAATAAACACTGCAAATTATAAACAATATATTTTTTAAAAATATATATGAACAATATGTATGTAAATGAAAAAAAAATCAAAAACTCACAAGCTTACACACAAAAGTATCAAATAGCAGCAGTTCTACAACAGTACATAAACACACAAATATTTAAAAATATCAGCAGCAAAACCGGTAAAGCCCTGATAAGTGAGCGTATAAGTTCACGAAATTTCGAAGTCGGCAGGACGAAAGTGACAATTCTTTCCTATATTAATTCTATTAATGCTCTATTTTCATCTCTGATATCGAGCACTTTATTGGAAAGCCTGCTTGCCTTAAATGCTTTTCTACCAGAAAACTACTGAAAGTCAGCAGTTTTGGTTTCACTCTTGCAACTTAACAATATATATATATATAATTTAAAATTTGTGTATTCAGGCAGACAATTTTCTTTTAAACACGTCAGAATAAATAAATTGCAAACACTATGTTTGCTTTTTTAAATAAAATCCGTTCATACTTACGGATAATCTTTCGCGTATTACAATCAGAAAATGACAGAAATGAGCTGTAACGTTGACATATGTTATTTTCATTCATTTCGTAAGGTACCCAAGTACTTTCAACCTCTTTCCGGGATCATCTTCAGGAGTGTGATTTATGGAAACAAATGTAACCGGAAAACTGTGTTGCTAAAAATTACTGTACATTTTTTTCTTGCTTCAAATATAACGGTTGACAAATTACTAGCGTTCATTAGAACATGAAAATTATTCTAAATGGATTTTTCTATATGTTGTAATGTCATGGTCATGCACGTGTCGTAATATAGATTCCCTGTGCCTTTTCTATAAATACCTTCGTAGTTATTGGAACTCTTCACTATATTACCTGGATTTTATGAATTGAAACGCAGTACTAGATTGGCGGCAAGGTCTCACGCATTTACAACTAAACTGGCTAGATCTAACCGTAAGTTCTATGCTAACAGTTTCTTTTCTTGCATTTCTCACTTGTGGAATTCTCTTCTGGCTCCATGCTTTCTAACCAACTATGATCTTCAAAAATGTCAATGCAATATCGATCGTTATCTTATGTCTTCTTAATTTTTTTTTTTTTTTTTTTATAAGCGTTTCACCCCGAGCAAGGCATGTCACTGCCACTACTGTGCAGAGGGCTACATAGAGTGGAGAAAGGATGATTAAATATAGGAAATGTCAGAGGGTGGGTGATAGGCGGATAAGGATACCGAGAATGAGGGTTGGGTAGATGAGAGTGTTCTGAGAATAAGTGGGAGTTAGTGTGATAGGAGGTGTCTATTGACCCTATATTTAAACACCTGGAGATTGTAGCTGTCAGGAAAGCAGACTTGATTTCCTCTTCTTTTATTGTTCTCTCTCCTTAATTATGTTTTCTTCCTCTCGTATTATCATAAGTCCTATGCTAACAGTTTCTTCTCTTGCTTGTGGAACTCTCTTCCAGGTTCTTGCCTCACAGTCAACTTTGATCTTCAAAAATTTAAATGCAATGTCAATCGTTATCTACTGTCTTTTTAATTCATCCTCTTTTATTGTTCTCGATCCTTAATAATACTTCTCTTTTTTCTTCTTATTTTTTTGCACTCAGTAATCTCTTGTGCAGTGCGGGTTCGTCAAAGACACTGGAACAAGGAACGCCATATTCATGATTAGGATGATCTCTGAAAGGGCATTACAAAGACTTGTACCTATGCTTCATTGACTACGCGAAAGCATTCGACAAAATACGGCACAAAGAATTGATGGAGATGCTAGGCAGCCTCGACATTTTCGGGAAAGACATAAGAATAATCAAGAATCTCTACTGGCAGGAAACCTCAGTAGATACACAAAGATAGAAAAAGGCGTAAGACAAGGATGTATCTTTTCACCGGATTTGTTCAACCTATACAGCGAGAATATTTTGAGGACCCTAGATGACACGCCAGGATTTGTTATTGGAGGCCACAACCTGAACAACATAAGGTATGCGGACGATACAGTGCTGATTGCGGACACGGAAAGGAAACTACAAGACCTCATACAGAAAGTAGCAGTGGAGAGTGACAAGAAGGGACTACAAATAAACTTTAAGAAAACTGAGTGCATGGTCATCAGCAAAAGATACAACCCAAAATGCCAAATACAGGTGGGGGATAACAGAATCAAAGAAGTACAAGAATTTATGTACCTAGGAAGTGTTCTAACAGGAGATGGAAAGTGCGACACAGAGATCCGAAGGCGAATTGGCATGGCAAAGGACGCGTTCCAGAAGATGAGCAAAATACTAACACACAGGAAAATCTCAGTAGAAAAGAGTGCTAGACTGCTACGTGATGTCAGTTCTTCAATACGGCAGTGAATGCTGGACAATATCATCGAAAATGAGGACAAAACTGGAAGCGGCCGAAATGTGGTTCTACAGAAGGATGCTACGGATATCGTGGACTGAGCATGCAAGCAACGAGGAGGTGTTGGAAAGAATGGCAACAAAAAGGAAATTGATGCTGAGCGTCAGGAAGAGACAACTGAAGTTCTTGGGACATGCAATGAGGAAAGAGAGCCTGGAGAACCTGATACTGACTGGTCAGATAGAAGGAAGGAGAGACAGAGGAAGGCAGCGGATAACATATTTGCAGGGTCTGATCAGGTGGATGACGGAACGGGGTTTGCCAGGAGCCAATGGCTCAAACATACTAAGAGCCACAAGGGATAGGGAGACGTGGAGAACCATGATCGCCTACGTCCTTTAAGGGACAGGGCACATAGAAGAAGAAGAAGAAGAAGAAACCCTTGTGTCTTACTGGATTTCCTCTCACGCATGGGGGGAAATGATTAAAAATATATTACTACCAGGATAATACTAACTTATTTCACTCATTATCAAACTTGACGAGGCTGGTCATTCACGTGTAATGAATAATGCAATCAGATTAAGGTGGGCAAGAAGCAGAACATAAGCGAATTAAGTACGTAAAGAATCTTGACTTAAAAAAACAATTTATTCATCTCACTTCGTTCTCGAAGGATGTCGTGAGAGAGTCGGGGAGTCACTAACGTGGAAACATCGAAGGGAAGAGATTCAGGTATGTAAAGATGGTGTTTAGATATCGGTGGTGAGAAAAGGCCTAGCCGGAAATGTCTTTACCTGTCTCTACCACTGTCGTCTCATATAACCCAATTCCCAGCTCTGGCCTTCTCACAACGCCTTTGAGTCTGTGATCGGTGGCGGTAACGGGGAGCAATTAACACTTATAGCAAGAAAGGCTCATAAATGAAAAAAAATATAATCAAACAAAAACATGTAGACTGAAACTCCGGAATGTAAACAAAATAACTTAACTCGGAGATAAGGATAAATAAATAGATGATAGTTCAGTCAGTTAAGTGCCATACGTGATACACGCTTGGGCGATCATGTCTCGAAAGCGATATGACTGAATGAGCAGAAGATTATCCCGCAGTTGGTTGCCATTGCTTTCTGCGGTAGACTGGTTGCCGACCATGGCTACAGAACCCAATCTGTTCTATTATTTAACCCATAACTGGAGGGAAGAGATATGTATTTTTCTTTTTTTTTTTTTTTACAATGATGCTCATCCTTTAAAACAGGGGTCGGCAATCTTTTGGAGAGTGAGGGCAAAAAAGCTAAGTAGAATCATGAAGGAGGGCCAAACAGCTATGGCTTCAGTGTCATGGAGAAGAACCATGTTATTAAATATGTGAATAAATTTTCTATGTGATAGAAGAAAGCAAGGATTCAATATAATTTAATATCTGACGTGAATTTTGTTAAAAAAAATATTACATCATAAAAATAAATGTTTCATAAATCAGTGCTGAAAATAAAATTCCATTAAAATCGGTTGAAAACACTATTTTATATTTTATATTTTATATTCATTTAAAAGTCTTCGCGATCCCAACAATATCCATGTAGAAGTTGGCGATCCCTACAAAAAAAATAAAATAAAATAAAAGTAAAACACATATTCCAGGTAAAAAGAAATAATTTTTTAAAATTTCGACGCAGTATATTCAGACTATCAACTGTCACTTTGGTTTGGTTTACCTATCATGTCCAGAGTAAGGTAGCGGACCGGAAAAGATTCACTCGAGTGCCAGATGTGGCCCGCGGGCCAGGGGTTGCCGACCGCTGTTTTAAAAGCTCGGGAGTCACTCGAAGTGGATGGCCACAGACTAAAAGACACAATTTATGAGGATATGTGTGGAAGAAAACGGTTAACTCCAAAAATGAACAGGTTAAGACTAGTAATCGATGAAGCAAGTTCTTGCGCGTTGGTTCCACTAGGCAGTGATTCATGGAGAGAACCTGGTTCAGTGGAACTTACATCTCACCAGAGTAATATGAAGGGAATGAAGATGGTTCGCTACAATGTGCATGGTATGACGGTTCTCAGCTTCTTGCGAACCACTGCTATGTGAAACCGACTCCCATGGGGATGTTTCCCTGATCATTACCATCTTAACCAGATGAAGACTAGGGTCACTAGTTATCTTCCTCTCATTTCTGTATAAACTACCTCTTAATGTATCCTGTTACCTCGAGTGAACCCGGGCATTGTACAGGGTGAACTTAACCTTAAAATAAAATAAATTTTTACGTTTTTTAAATTTTATCATGGATCTTATTTTAATCATACATTAAATACGTATGAATGTATCGGAAAACATTTTATACAGGGTTCGTTTCTATCTGCTTTTCCAAACATCAGCTAAAGGTCTTGGAACATATATCCTCATAGATAAGTGGGTAGGGAATATTGTACTGACGATATTTACTTCTGGCTAACGATGGCGTCACACCTTTATCCCATGCACAACTCCGAGGCAAATGTTCAATCGGGATTGTACAGAGACGAGGGTGAAAAACGGTTCTAATATCGACGGGCGGTCGCAGTCGGTAGGCTTTCTGAAGGCGGACTTAAAACGAGAACGAAGGTCTGCCAAAACGGCCCTGTTTAGAAGTGCATTAATAACGTATAAGAATCACGCTGAGTTCTTTTCGCCTCTCACCGGCTTTGTTGCGTTATTTGTTTTAGACAAGGGTAACTTGTTTACACGCGCACGGGTGACGTGTGTGCTAATGCGCAGTGGTGGTTTTTTTCTGCGAGAGACTGTGGCCACTATGACAAATAACGTTCATTGATGTTTTAATTTATTCTTATTTTTTTACTTTTCACTCTATCCTGTTATCTACGTTCGCCCCAATGGATCGAAGAAGAAAAAAGATGAGCGGATCATTGAATGAATAGATGAGTTATTGGATCTCTAATTGAGATTTTAGAGGGAACAGTAGCTATGTTTCTATTGAATTGAATACTCTTTCATTTTTGTTTCACCTTAATATTTAAAGATAGATAAATAGATATTAACAGACTAGATAGATAGATATTAACAGACTAGATAGATAGATAGATAGATAGATAGATAGATAGATATTTACAGACTAGATAGATAGATAGATATTTACAGACTAGATAGATAGATAGATATTTACAGACTAGATAGATAGATAGATATTAACAGACTAGATAGATAGATAGATAGATAGATAGATAGATAGATAGATAGATAGATATTAAGATAGATAGATAGATAGATAGATATTAACAGACTAGATAGATAGATAGATAGATATTAACAGACTAGATAGATAGATATTAACAGACTAGATAGATAGATAGATAGATATTAACAGACTAGATAGATAGATAGATAGATATTAACAGACTAGATAGATAGATATTAACAGACTAGATAGATAGATATTAACAGACTAGATAGATAGATATTAACAGACTAGATAGATTGATATTAACAGACTAGATAGATAGATAGATAGATAGATAGATAGATAGATAGAAACTGGCTAAATTAGATAGATAGATAGATAGATAGATAGATAGAAACTGGCTAAATTAGATAGATAGATAGATAGATAGAAACTGGCTAAATTAGATAGATAGATAGATAGATAGATAGATAGATAGATTCACGTGAGAAAAACTGTCTAGCATAAAAAAAAACATTTTTTCATCCGTGATACATGCTTTTGGCGATCAGATTTAAAAAAAGACATGACTAACTGGGTAGAAGATTTTCCGCGGTATTTTGCCGTTATTTTCTGCGGTAGACTGGTTGCCAACCAAGGCTATGGAACACAATCTAATTGGTTGTTAACTAGTGGGAATTAATACCTTTCCTAAAGATATCTGCGCATCAGTAAAGGCAACTAATTTAACTGGAATTCGAACTCGGCTCTCTGATTTCTCGTTCAAAGCCGATATGACTGCAACACAACGCACATCAGACTTAGTAATTAACTATAATCGTTTTAAAATATATAAATGAAACCAGTTAGAGGTTAGCATCAACCGTGCTGATGTAAGGCAGAAATGGTTCATTAAGACGAGAACAGTTTAGTTTTTGGCAGCTTTGATATTAACAAGCATTTCTTGCACGAGTTAGTAACAGATTGAATGACTGTGATATTATTCAGTTCTTAGAAGTATTCAAATTCCAGTCGGGTTCATTGCACTCACTCAATCGCAAATATCCATTGAAAAGGTATAAATCTATTACTTCTACCCCAAGCTATGGGTTAATTAGCAGGATGGCTGAGTCTTCGACTGGCAACCAATCTATCGCTGAAAGAAACAGCGAACTACTGCGGGAATAACTTCTACATAGACAGTCATGAATCGAAAGAGTCATGATCACCCAGGCGTGTATGGCGTTTTGGCACGTCTGAAATAAGTCTTATGGATTGTTTTCTTGATTGGAAGAGTGGAACCGAAATCACGGAAAGTGATGTCGCCTGTAGGTGGGTACTGTATTTGGTGAAGTTTTATATAATATCGTGAAATAGAAAAGAG
>JBBBDQ010001180.1:1345000-1407500 GCA_037127315.1 Ascarosepion bandense
AAGCTGTAGGGAGTTCGGTTATGTCTGACACAAGGCCGAATCAAAGAAACATTAACCAGCTCGCTATAGCTACATTGGTGACCCCCGACGTAAAAAGAACACGCACTCTACGGCCACATATTTACACTATTTACATTATTCGGACTATTATTACTCTCCTTCTTATGTTAGGCTATCTCCTTAGCTCATGAACAAACAAAAACAAACATAAACAAAAAAAAAAAATGATATCCGTAGACAGATATTAAGATATTTCATAAAAAAATTCAAAGTCTTCTATAATAAGATTCGAACCTGCATCTCCTGGTCAGAACGCGAACGCTCTGTTCTCTTTACGGCTTCAATCAGTTATCATACGTGATAAACGAAAGAAACATGATTGACCGTGCAGAAGATTTTCCAGCAGTAGCTTGCCATTACTTTCTGCGGAAGACTGGTTGCCAACCAAGGCAATAGAACCCAACCTGTTCTTCTATTTAACCCATAGTTGTAGGGAAGAGACGGATTAATACTTTTCCTAAGTGTATTTGCGCGTAAGTGAATGCAACAATTTCAGCTAGTAATTTGAACTCGGCTCTCCGATTTCCCGTTCTGAGCCGATATATACTGCACCATAGCGCGCATCCAGTATACGACTTACGTAAATAATACTAATAGCAGTTCAATTCACACTTCCGGAGCTCCACAAATGAAATATTAGAAATAGTATTCTTTATCCAAACATACTATGCAAACCTCAGTTTCATATTTTGCCAGTAACACACCCACTCATATGTGTGTTTTTGAATGTGCATTTCATATATCCATTTTATTTATGTATATATGAGGAACAGATTAAACGACAGACATATGTGCCTATTAAAATGAGAAGTAAAAATAAATAAATAAAACGCTGATGCTAGTCCCGAGAATATTTACAAAAGCGTGACTAATAATGTTCACGTGTATTTATGACATTAATGTGTTTTTGTTTGACAAAACACAAACGTTTTTATGCCTAAGTAGATTAAGAACAGGTCCAGGGAAGTTAGAAACGGAGCAGAAATCCGCTCAAACCATATTAGGCACGGGGGGTGGTGTGGGCGTCGAAGGTGGAGGAAACGGTAAGTCATGACAAAGAAAGACAAACGGTTTATAAAACAGTCCACCATCACTACAAGCGCGTCCTTCTCAAATCTAGTTGGAGCCGACTTTTCGGATTAGGAATATTTTGTCGCAGACCTTCTGAGACCCTAGGCGCCATTTCACGGAGGAATTTTAGCGTTTTCGCAGAGAAAATTAGTTCTCATCCAAAACTTCCACATTTATTGTATAAATGGGATTTTAAATCTACTTCTATTTAACGTAACATGGATAGATTGAAGATTTGTCGGCACAACAAAAACAGTCTTGAATTGAGGGCGAGAACTGTATACTAATGGGAATGTCGGTGCATAGAGATATCTGTGCACGGATGGCACTTTGATTCGGCAGAGGGCAAGTTAAACTACAAGACAATGTGGTAGCTACGTGCTCAATGCAAACGTACAGAAGCATACAAGAAAAGATATAGATGCACTTTTTTGCATCGTTTCTAATATAGATACGTCTAAATATGTGTGTGCATATATTACTTTACTCGTATTTATCTTAATGAATGTGTGACTGACTAGTTGAATTATTTTTTTTTACTAATGATCACCTAATACAAAGCCGAGCGCCATTATCGAGAATGAATTTTGTTTTACTTTTAAATAAATATGGGTAAAGTTTATGTATATAGAGTCATGTGTATGTATGTTAAGTTCCAAACACGGTAAGCACATTGTCATTGTGCAAATTAAGTGTAAGATAACGGTTAAACCTAGACTTGAAGATGTAATCATGAATTATAGTAGATTTAATTTATCTGTTGTTTTTTACGAATTATTAAGCCATTGGTTCCCAAACTTTTTGCTTTACAGGGTAATTTAACCCGGGGTTGGGAACAATGGTATTAAACAATTGCCGGTTATTTAAAGCCAGAAAGGTTTTTTTTTAGATAATACTAATTTTTTGTAGATAATAAATATTTATTGAAACCACCATTTATCCATCACACCCAATGGTGCATAGGGCAGCAACTTTTTGTTGCTGTTTCTGTAACAAACTGTTTTTTAGCCATGCACCCAACCCTCAAACCTGGAGGACCGGTGGACTATTCTTGGTCCTTACATTTACAATACCTGGTATTCCCAAATGGTCACCCATTTAAGTACTTGATGTTGCTTAACTTCGGTGATCGGATGGGAATCGGTGCATTCAACACGATATAGCCGTAGACATTTATTGAAACAAGTCCTATTAATTAACCCATAAACAGGAAAAGAAGGGGTAGATTCATAACTTTTTCACTGACCTTGCGCGTAATTAAATCAATTCCTAATTTCAAGCAATCATTTATGATAGCCCACTACGCACATCCAAGGCTACAGCTGGAGGTTGATTAATTTCGGTGATTGCGGAAATTGCAGAAACACTAAACTTATCGAAATCCAATATCCGTGAGCACTTTGTGAAGTTTGAGTACTCAAATTGCTACAATGTTAGAGTATCATATGATATGCGTGAAAAAATCTTTTGGATTGCATTTCTATCTGTGATTTGCTGTATAAACCCAATGAAAATGCACCGTTTGTTAAGCAAATTATGACAGGTGATGAGAAAAGGATCGTTTACAACAATGTACAGCAAAAAAAGATCTTCGGATAAGCGGCCCGAGCTAACTTTAGCCACCCCAAAATCACGTCTTAATCCTAAGAAAGTAACACTCTGCATCTGGTGAGATTGGAAGGGAATCCTGTACTATGAGCTTCTGCCAAGAAACCAGTTAGTTGATTCTGAAATGAACTGCTCGCAACTGGACCAATTAAGTATAATATATATATATATATATATATATATATATATATATATATATATATATATATTGGGTTGTTGACGATTTACGTTACTGATAAGTTAGCGTTAGTTTTTCGGACTTTAGTCTTTAATTAGTGCTACTTTATTGTAGGTACGTATATCAATATATATATATATAGTCTTTAATTAGTGCTACTTTATTGTAGGTACGTATATCAATATATATATATATATATATATATATATTGATATACGTACCTACAATAAAGTAGCACTAATTAAAGACTAAAGTCCGAAAAACTAACGCTAACTTATCAGTAACGTAAATCGTCAACAACCCAACGAGGACTACCACGTGGGTAAAGGGGAAGAAAAAAAAAAGAAACAAACCAAACCCAATTACGAAGAGTTAAGAGCTTGTTTGAAAGAAAAAAAAGCCAAGACGAAAATCTTAACAATACGAAATTACGAAAGCAGGAAAGTAGAGCAAAAATACAATACACTAAAACTAAAGATGAGCCAAACACCGACCGCGTTTTCACGCAACGGATCGTCAGGGTAGGGCCTGACGATCCGGCCCTGACGATCCGTTGCGTAAAACCGCGTTCGGTGTTTGGCTCATCTTTAGTTTTAGTGTATATATATATATATATATATATATATATATATATATATATATATATATAGACTAAACTATCGCCCGGTTCAAACACCACCCACGTCTATTGACGGGTGAAGAGGCTCATCCCTTGTTTCCTGTTTAGGATGTGGTTTCCGGCTTTCTCTTTTCGAATCTTTTCACTCTTACGTGGCGTTATCGCCTTGCTCGGGGTGATATGATTAAATATATATATATATATATATATATATATATATATATATATATATATAGGAAAAACTACTAAAAAAAAGTTGCAAGTTTAAAAATGTATTTTTTTGACAGTATTTATTTATAAAAAAATTAAGAATTTATTTTTAAAATTTAAATTAGAAACGTTTTCGCGGGGAACGTTCGTCCGATAGATTGTTTACATCACGTGACGCAGAAAGCGACATATTTTTTTAATATTTGTAGACGTAAACCTATCTTTAATAATACTTACAACTGTTGTTTTAAAGGAAATTTTTTTAAGGGTATCTAATAAATATTTAACTATTGAAATATTTATAAAGATTCAAAACACCTAAGTCCCTATTTAAAATTAGCCTGTATGTAATTAATTTTAAAATCCAGTATTTTTCTTTCTTTCTGCGTAAGTATGTAGAACTAAAATCAGAATCTATTAGTAAACATTTGCAGTTTTCTAATGTGTGTCCCGGTTGATTGAAGTGTTAGGCTATGGGGAACCTCGCGAAAACGTTTCTAATTTAAATTTTAAAATCATTTGTTTCTGATGAAAGGCCGAGGACGGTCTGAAATATCAAATATAATAACAGAAATAAATAAATACTGTAAAAAAATACATTTTTAAACTTACAACTTTTTAGTAGTTTTTCCTAGACATATTAAGACAGTAAACGTGGATCATCACTATGTTATATATATATATATATATATATATATATATATATATATATATATAGGGTGTCCCAGAAGTCACGCACCATATACTAATTTTTATTTTTTCTATGTTTCAGATTTGATCTGATATGGGTGAGAAACTAACAGTACAAGAAAGAGTTAAATTGGTTTTTATGTTTGAAAGAGATGGGGCAACATACTGCTCAGTAGCTCAAGAATTCAACCTCAGTCATCCTGAGCGAGAAAAACCATTGAGCCATACCACTATGGATCAGACGTTTCCAAGAAACTGGATCAGTTGCTGACCTTGAGAGATGTGATCGACGAAAGAGTGCAACTGAGGAAGAAACATTCAACATGGTTCCGGCGAATGTTGCTAGAAGCCCCGTGAAATCAGAAAGGAAAATAAGACAGGAGTTAACGATTAGCAAATCATTAGTACATCGTATTCTTAAAACACAGAAATAGAACTGATGCGTGTGTTAATGCAGAGGGGTGACAATTTGAGCATCTGTTATGATTTTGATCAATAAAATTGATATTCACATGTATTTTTATAAAAATCTGGATGGTGAGCAACTTCTGCGGCAACCTGTATATACGTGTGTGTGCATAATAAGTGTGGATTAAAAGAAACATACCGTTGAAACTCGGAATTATAAAAAGATAATCACAAGAGTCCTCTCCGAACAGAAGGTATTTAACGATTGTCCCTTCGTGTCTTCAATGCAATCTCTATTAAAACATAAAAAAGAAAGCATGCATTAATAATAATAATAATAATAATAATAATAATAATAATAAGGAAAACTTTATCTATGTAATGCTGGAGATGATAGGGAAGATAGAAAAACATGAAATGGAGCCATAACAACACGCCACTACCTGCCTTAGGTCTCCCCGCAGACTTGGTTGGTAGTGAAACCAAAGCAGAAATCGAAATATGATGAAAAATGACATAATAATAATAATAATAAATCTGGATTAAAGTCTGAAACTTAAGTCTTTATTCTTGCTGCGCAAGACCAAAGTCTTTCCACTAGGAACTTTAAGGCAAATATTATACATAATAATGTGGATCCAAAATGCAGGTTCTGTGATAAATTCCAAGAAACAATAGACCATCTAATCTCATGCTATTCTGTATTTGCTCCAAATGAATATAAAAATCGTCACGATAGAGTAGGGCAATATTTACACTGAACAATGTTCAAACACTATGGAAAATATGTAAACAAACACTGGTATGAACATCACCCAGTACCGGTTACAGAAATAGAAGATGTCACCATTCTATGGTATTACATCATCTATACAGACAGAAAAATTGAAGCAAATAGGTCGGATATTATTGTTAAAAAACAAAAAGAAAAAACTTGCTTATTAATTGATATGGCTTGTCCAGCGGATTATAACATAGCAACCAAGGAATTCGAAGAACTGTCAAAATATAAAGACCTGGAAATTGAAATAGAAAAATGTGGAAATTGAAAACAAGTATCGTACAAGTGATAGTGGGGGCACTTGAAATGGTAAAAAAAAAGGAACAAAACAACACATTGAAAGAATCTCTGGAAACCCCAGCTTTAGAGATATACAAAAAATTGTCTTGCTAAGAACAGCCCACACACTAAGGAGAACTTTGTCTATGTAACGCTAGGGATGTTAGAGAGATACAAAAACATGAAATGGAGTCATAACACCACAATCTGCCTTAGGTCTTCCCGCAGACTTTGTAGGTAGTGCGACCATAGCATAAATGGATTTATAATGAAAAATGACATAATAAAAATAATAACTTATAAGAAATATCATTCCAAAATAAAGGAAACCAACACATTCCAAATGGCATTTTACGTGGACAAAGAAGAGCAAGTATGTCATTATCTACTTACTGCAACTGCAAAGAACCTACAATATAAAAACTAAAGTAAATGTCATTGAGAAAATATAGAAACGATAGAAAAATAAACTTCTTCGTGGTCAATACACAGCCTGTGCTCATGTCAACAACACCCCTACCCATAAGTGGTTGCATAGTTCGGGATTAAGTGCCGAAACGAAAGGTTTTATTCTTGCTGAACACGACCAATGCTTGCTAACTCAAAACGCAAACACATTGAAAAATTGTGTCGACCCCAATGCAGCTTGTGTGATGAATATCCAGAAGCAATTGATAACCTTGTACAAGGTTTCACGGAATTAGCATTCACTGAATATAAAAACTTGGCCTTAGGGGTGAACCAATAATCTGCACTGTAAAATCTGCAAGATTTTAAGAAAATACACTGCAAGAAATTGCACACCGTCATACACATTTACAGTCATAGGACCTGGAACAATGTTATGGGCCTTATAGATTTTTGGCAATATACGCAGTTAAAACAAAGCTTATCACCCAGACATCGTGATCAACAACAACAAAAGCAGAATGTGCTTTCTTATTGACATACTAGTTTTATGCAGTTTGGAATGTATATTTGAATATCTTTAAAAAAAACTGTTAAAATATAACCATTTGGAAGTTCAAATCCAAAAAAGAAATGTGGCACATGTAGACATCAATAATTCCAAATGTAGTTGACGGTTAGTGTTTGATTGAAAAAAATTATTGAAATGATTTCTAACTTAATTTCTAATAATAAATTATTCCCGGACTCTCATTTAAAAAAAAATGACTATTGGATAACATAAATGAAAATAAACCATTTTTTAAAAGTATTACTCTTTTTCTGTCTTATTAGTTTTAATCAAATCACCCCAAGCAAGGCGGTAAGGCTACTGATGCGCAGGGGGCTACATAAGAGTAAAAAGATTGGAAAAGAGAAAGCCGGAAACCACATCCTAAACAGGGAACAAGGGATGAGCCTCTTAATCTGTTCAATAGACGTGGGTGGAGTGTGAACCGGGTGATAGATAGATCTATCTACTCCAATTGAAAAAGAAAAAAAAAACAAAAAACAAAGTGAGAAGATTGGAAAAGAAAAAGCCAGAAACCACATCCTAAACAGGGAACAAGGGATGAGTCTCCTAACCTGTTCAATAGACCCGGGTGGAGTGTGAACCGGGCGATAGAGAGATCTATCTACTCCAATTGAAAAAAAAAAAAAAAACGAAGTGAGAAGATTGGAAAAGAGAAAGCCGAAAACCACATCCTAAACAGGGAACAAGGGATGAGCCTCTTCACCTGTTCAATAGACGAGGGTGGAGTGTGAACCGGGCGATCGCTTAGACTATCTACTCCAATTGAAAAAGAAAAAAGAAAAGAGTGAAAAGATTGGAAAATAGAAAGCCGGAAACCACATCCTAAACAGGGAACAAGGGAAGAGCCTCTTTACCTGTTCTATAGACGTGGGTGGAGTGTGAACCGGGCGAAAGTTTAGTCTATCTACTCCAATTGAAATAGAAAAAAAGAAAAGAGTGAAAAGATTGGAAAAGAGAAAGCCGGAAACCACATCCTAGAAGGGAACAAGGGATGAGCTTTTTCACCTGTTCAATAGACGTGGGTGGAATGTGAACCGGGCGATATTTTAGTCTATCTACTCCAATTCTTAGAATATAGATATCTCAATTCTCACAACCAGAAAAAATGTTGTTTCAAGAACATGAGGCATGATGCTTTACCGTATAAGACTTGTTGCTTTGTCGAGTATTGGAGAATCAAGATTTCGTAGTAGCTAATTTTCAGATCTCGTCTCTAATGGTGGTAATCTAGATAACTCAAGAGAATTAAGGAAATCTGTTGGATAATTGACTGTATCCATCTTGTTTATAACAGTACCCACTGATTTAAAGGAATTACTTTTTTAAAAGGGTCATTTCCAAAAGTTCAAAATTAATTGAATCGACTGCGGTATTTCTATGCTAGAATAGCGCTCACAAACAACCATTTACATTTTGATAAATGTCCTGGGTATGACGGTAAACTGCATCCAGCAGCAAGGTCTCTGATTGGGAGGTTGTGAGGAGCATGGAACCACCTCTTAATTGCTGTTGTTCCCAGGCCCACTCTGACCCGGAGTGGTAGCACCTGTTAGGGTCCCAGCTACGGGCATATCAGTCAGTTAAGTGCCATACGTGATACACGCTTGGACGATCATGTCTCGAAAGAGACATGACTGACTGGGCAGAAGATGATCCCGCAGTAGGTTGCCATTGCTTTCTGCGGTAGACTGATGGCCGACCAAGGCTATAGAACCCAATCTGTCCTGCTATTTAACCCATAACTGGAAGGAAGACACGGATTAATACCTTTCCCAAGGGTATTTGCGCGTAACCCTAAACTAGGGTCAAAACACCATGAAAGTATAAAAATACTTTTATAGAAATATAATATATTTAAAAATAGACTTTTATAGAAAAATATACACTTTCGAGTGAAAAATGCTGCCAAAAATACTTTCTTTAAGGAAAAAAAGTTATTACCATTACACATTTTTGAAGAAAGAAAAATTATTACCAGCAATACATTTTTGAATACGAAACTAAAAGACAAGTTTTCTAAAATAAAATAAAAAAATGTTTTTTCGTCAAAGTCTGACTAAATCAACTTTCTTACTATAACCGAACATTAAAAAATGACTTTGAACTCTACCTTTTCGGCATTAAATAACCCACATAGGTGTTGATGTGCCGTTAAACAAAACTCAGATCGAAATCGAAACATTTTGATAATGAGCATTGATATCTAGTAAAACTTTGGCAATTCACTCCAAAGGTGATGTTGCTAAAGTTCATATGGGTGATGGATCAAGGAAAACTTTCACTATCAATCCACTCTCGAAGAATTAGCAAGTTTTCAGCGAATTGGTTTAATCATATATCTGCGTACAGGTCAGTCAGTCAGTTGAGCGATCATGTCTCGAAAGAAACATGACTGATTGAACAGAAATTTTCCTGCAGTCAGTCAGTTAAGTGCCATACGTGATACACGCTTGGGCTATCATATTTCGAAAAGAGACATGACTGACTGGGCAGAGGATTATCCTGCAGTAGGTTGCCATTGCTTTCTGCGGTAGACTGATGGCCGACCAAGGCTATAGAACCCAATCTGTCCTGCTATTTAACCCATAACTGGAAGGAATAGACGGATTAGTACCTTTCCTAAGGGTATTTGCGCGTAAGTGAATACAATGGATTCAACTGGAATTCGAACTCGGCTCCCCGATTTCTCGTTCCGAGCCGATATCCAATGCACCACGACGTGGTTGCCATAACTTTCGGCGGAAGATGGATGGTGGAGCGGGAATTGAATGGGATAACAGGAGAAGAAATACTAGGAAAGACAAGAGATAGGAAGATGTGGAGGGCCATGATCGTCTAAGTGATGAAAAGGCATGGCTCATAAACTAGGAAAGAATACAGGCCTGTCTGCTGATGGTTTATATATATATGTATGTAGGGGGGTTATACGTTCACTTTTATGGCCGTCATCTGTTTAATAAGAATTTTTTCCGATGAAATTTCTTTCAGTCAAAAGGCAAAGATAGCGATCTTTCCACTTCTTTCACACATTGCCTCCAATAAAATATTTCCCACTACTCGCCCCTATAGTGATTATGCCGATAAAAATGTGAACCTTATTTGAACTAAGCAAATATATATTCATGAGCGCGCGCACACACACACACACATATATATATATATAATTTAGTGTATCGAGGCGGCAGACAATTTTTCTAAACATATACTGTTAAATATAAGAGACAATGAATGTCTGTTATGTTTAATCATGAGCCGTTCTAAACATTGTATTTTTGCTTTAATTTCCGTTGAAAATAAAGACAAAAATTCTGCAACATTTGGATAATTTTTTATTAAGTTGGTTCTAAGCTTTCGGCTCACATGAGCCATCTTCAGAGAGGTTATAAGGACGTTAACACAAAAACATCCACAATAAATGGTTCTGTTATCATTTCGAGGTCTCACGCGGTGTGACGTCGTAGAACCGCATTACAAATTTGTGAACTGCGTTTGCTGTTTTTGGTAACTCTTGCCGTTGCTTTGCGGAGTTTTATGTCAACACAGGATAAAATCGATTTAACAGTATATGTCTAGAATATATATATATATATATATATATATATATAACCTCCGAGTTGTTTCTTATCTTATAAGTGGTATAATATGTATATTAATATATACTTTAGAACTCTGTTATGTTACATTCAACTCTGTTATATTAACATCTGATAAATATTTATATATTTGTGTGTAACTGCATGTATACACATATGTATACTTTTAACATTCATACACGCATACATACGTATATATATATATATATATATATATTGTTTAATACTTACTTTTTGGTCATAATAGGCTTGGACCAGTACACATTGGTATTAAAAAGTGTTATTTTGTAGAACTTTTGAATATTTTCAATTTTTAAACGAGTTATTTCGCTACCCAGGTTTCTACCATGAGTGGTGTCTTCAGGCGATTTTTAATAACTGATTTTACGGTTTATTTAGAAGTAAAGACTAAAATAGGTCAAAATTTTTTAAACTAATAGATAGACACTTTCCAAATGAATTAGAACTAAACAAAATTTTGAACAGAAACACAAACTATGCTATATAGTTGCACTAATAATTTAGATAGTTTCATAAAAAACAAAACGCCAGAAACTTAAATAGCATAGTAAAAAACGAAACTACTAACAAAGAATGTAACTGCAAGGACAAAAATAAATGTCCACTTCAAGGTCTCTGCAATACAAAAGAAATAATTTATAATTACAGATGGCCAAAACGAAATATATTTGGGCTCAACCAAAGACACCTTTAAGACTAGGTGGTTTAGTCACAGATCTACATTTAAAATAAAAAAAATTAAGAAACAATATAAAATTGGCTGGCCACGTCTGGAAATTGATATCAAAAGACCCAGACATAACGTGGAGCATTGTAAAAACAGCAAAGCCTTACAACGGTGCACAAATATGTAGACTGTGTCAAAATAATAAAAAAAAAGAAATTATGATATTCCCAAATAAAGACGAACTGTTAAATGAAAGAACGGAAATTAGGACTAAATACATCCACACTAAGAAATACCTCTTAGGTTCATACAACCATGGATGAAAAACCCAAAATGCGATCCGTTTTAATTTAAAAATTGCGCGTTCATAAAATACTTGCCACGTGAACGTTCAAATAAAACACCGTTACAAGAGCGTTCTTAAAAAAGAAAAACGTTAAACGGTAAAATCAGTTCTTAAAAATCACCTGAAGACACCACTCGTGGTAAAAATCTGGGTAGCGAAGTAGCGAAATAACTCGTTTAAAAATGAATATATATATATATATATATATATATTAATTTGGAAGCCAGTCAATTACCTAACCTTGGTTTCAAACTTTCGGTATCTTCAGGCGTTTTATATCACTTGATTCTCCAACTTTTTTTTTAAACGAACAACAGAAGTTTTCAGAATGCATAACAGAAATTTCAAAAAAGAGAGAGAAGTTTTTCAAGACATTTACAGACATCACACCGTTGTAACGTCTGTTTTTTTTTTGTTTTTTTTTTTCTTAATATGAAATTTAAATTTTTTTATTTATATGATTTATTGGGAGCAGTAGAGGAAAACTGTCACCACATGCAAATGTTATCAGCTGTCGTCATACCATTTATCCTGTTGCTTTTCTTCCTGTCGATGACAGCTGATAACACACACACACACACACACACACACACACACACACACACACACACACACATATATACATATATACACACACATATATACATATATATATACACACATATATACGTATATATATACACACACATATATCTACACACACACATATATACACACACACACACACACACACACACATATATATATATATATATATGTATATATATATATATAAATGCACAACCGTCTTTATTATAATGGAGAGGCAACATTTAAATTGTTTATTTTAGAGTTTCTTACCTTACCCGTTCTAATTTTGAAGAGTCGTGGGAATGTCTTACATTTTACAACTATTTACATTTTATTTCCTGAAGCGTTTTATCTTCTCTTTCTTGTTTAGCATTGGGTTTCCGGACCTTTCTGAGGTCTTCTTCAGCACTACAATCCTAACGTCTGTGCTTGATCTCTGAAATGTTATTCTCTATTTACTTTCTTTTCTTTCATTTTATTTTCTCTCCTCCACCAATAGGAGAAGATAGGTTCGTCTATAGTTCAGCTTACACTCCTTCCCAGTATTTTGAACAAGAATGGAGGTTTACCACTTCTTTCCTGTTTAGGATTGGGCTTCTGGTTCCTTCTGAAAATGTACTTCTAACGCAGAAATAACATCACCCTAAACTGAAAGGTTCTTGGAGTTTGAGTTTGAGTTTTGCTTAACGGCATATCAACCTCTGTGGGTTTTTTAATGCCAAAAATGGTAGGATTTTAAGGTATTTTTTTTTAAATATTCGGTTATAGTGAGAAGGTTGATTTATTCAGATTTTAGTGAATTTTTTTTTTTGTTTTTATTCTTTTTATTTTAGAAAACTGAAAATTTCTTCTAGTTTTGTATTCAGAAATGTTTTGCTGAGAATTTTTTCCTTCAAAAATATATAGAAAAATAAAAGTATATTTTTCTATAAAAATCTATTTTTATGTATAAATTTCTATAAAAGTGTATTTTTATACTTTCATAAGGTTTTGACCCTAGTTTGGAGGTTAACTATTTGCCCCTAGATGGGACTCTAACAAGTGCTACCACTCCGGGTCAGGGTGGACCTGGGAACAACAGCCATCAAGAGGTGGTTCCATGCTCTTCACAAGAAGGTTGGGTCACTATGTCGATCCAGGATGTTTTTTCCACCTGAATCCATCCTGCATATATACAAATCAACCATCCGTCCGTGCATGGAGTACTGCTGGCATTTATGGTCAGGTGCCCCTGCCGTTTTCCTCAGTGTTCTTGACAAGCTCCAAAGGAGAGTCTGTAATGTGATAGGTACTGATCTGGCGACTCGACTGCAGCCACTTTCCCATCGTCGAAATGTGGCCTCCCTTTGTCTGTTCTATAAATACTTTCATGGCTTCTGCTCGGACGAGCTTAAGTCACTGATGCCTCCTCAACCAGACTGGCAACTGGGTCTCACCCATTCACAGTCAGGTTAGCCAAATGCAGACGACAATTCTACTCCTGCAGCTTCTTCTCTCGAAATTCCAGCCTGTGGAACTCGCTCCCGTATTCTTGCTTTCCTGACGACTACAACCTCCAGAAATTTAAATGCAAAGTCAATACTCATCTACTAACCACTGGCCTCTAGCTCTCTCCCCACCCCTGTATAACCTTCCCTTTCTCTCCACCTATGTATCTGTCATCGCACCTGCTTTCTATTGTTCCTTTCTAACTAGTTTGTACTCCTCACTCTTTTCTAATTAATCTTTTTACATTTATGTAACCCCCTGCACATCAGTGGCGTTTCCGTGAAATGATTAAAAAAAAAAACCCAAAAAAACCTCCCAATCAGAGGCCTTGCTGCCGGCTGCAGTTTACCGTCATGCCCAGGACCGAGGTTCTTGTGTTTAGTATTTAGCGAACATTAGTTAGAAAAAATGCGGTTAATTAAAACTGTTGAAATCGAAGCCGCGGGTAAGAGCGACACTGTATTTGATAGGAAATCGTACCCTTGTTTTGTCCGCTCAAAATTGATAAAAGTTATGAGATTATGTGTGTGTGTGTGTGTGTGTGTGTGTGTGTGTGTGTGTGTGTGTGTGTGTCGGTAAATGGTATGGGAAGGCCGATTCACAGATCTACACGTCCGTTTCCTCTGTCAAGGTGTCACCGGGCCGTGTCAACACGTGTCACCACATGATTAGAAGCGAATAATGAAGAATTTAGACGGAAAGATCCCAGCAGCGCGAAAATAGTCAGTCCATAAGGAGCGACAATTGTTCAGAACTATTAATGCTTATCCCGGGGCAAAAGGTCACGTGGAGGTAAAAGGTATCTTAATAGTAAATGTCCATTGTATTTATAAAGAAATGGTAGCCTTTTCACCCACCTACTTTAATCACTTTTAGATCCAAGTCTAATACAAAAGCAAAAAATAAAAATGAAAATAACGAAATTAAATTCACAAGCGTATATATATATATATAATTAATTATTTTGAACATTTTTTTTACCGATACTCGTATTTAAGTAGATATTCTGATTTTAATTAAACAGTATTTTATATTTATATCTACCGGCCTGATTATTTTACGATAAATTTTTATTACGAAAATGTGTGCTATCCAGCAGAATTCGAACCTGCGACCCCTATTTACATACGGGAAGCTACCATTTGATCTGGTACTGTCTTAACCACTCGACCATGAATAGCCTCTTGATCACACGAGGTTGTTATCATGCTTATATAACACAATTTTCGATCTACCGTAAACAAACCATATCTGCTCTGAAATGTACCGTAATGTCAACAAATGTAAACATAATAATAATGTAATAATTAATTACAAATTGTCGGTTGCTTGTTTCGTTGAAAAATTCGTTAATTTCCGTAATATGTATATATATATATATATATATCTGAAGATGGCTCATGTAAGCCGAAAGCTTAGAAGCAAATTAATAAAAAATTATCAAAATTTTGGAGAATTTTTGTCTTTATTTTCAACTGATATTATATATATATATATATATATATATATATATATATATATATATATAATTATGTATTTCACAGCTACAAATTATATATGTACTTTCTCTCTGACTTTAAATCATAACCTTAAAACTATAATTATATCATATATATATATATATATATATATATATATATATATATGATATTTCATATATATATATATATATATATATATATATATATATATACAAAGACAGAAAATCTAAGCAAGAGCCAACAACCGACCACGGTTGTTGGCTCTTGCTTAGATTTTCTGTCTTTGTTTGCTCTACTTTCGTATTGAGCGCTTTAG
The DNA here is from genome assembly GCA_037127315.1 of Ascarosepion bandense. Lineage (NCBI taxonomy): Eukaryota > Metazoa > Mollusca > Cephalopoda > Sepiida > Sepiidae > Ascarosepion > Ascarosepion bandense. The sequence continues at coordinate 1,360,369 of JBBBDQ010001180.1, forward strand.
TGTTAGGGTTTTCATCTTGTTTTTTTTTCTTTCTTACGAGTGCTTGACGTTTTGTTCATGTACTTCGTTTGTTTCTTTTTTTGCTTCCTCTTATTTTCCCTCCGAGTTCGTTCTCGGTGGGTTATACAAGACGATTTAAATTATAGCTTGATTAAAGCTAGTTTTTTTTAGAGTTAGTTTTCTTACTATTGTTATTGTTGTTGCTATAGTTAATATATATATATATATATACTCAAGTACATAGATAAATATTTTTCTGGGTTTGATAAAACAATGCTCAATGTAATATAACAGGAATATTCTGTATACATTAACAATTATCCTATGTCCACAGCAAGGCACTGGGTTTCGTACACGATATGCAATCATCAGGTGCTTAAGAACTGACCAGTCTAGTATTTGAATGTTTGGTATTTGTTCTTTGGGGCAATTATATATTATAATGTTGGGATTCTATTTTTTTAATTATATAATTTAATTTGACTTGGACTGCAACTTAAACATGAAAGGGAAGAAAGTAACTAGATTAATAGGTAGATTATTTTGGGGTAAAACCGAAATTCATATTTCACATTAGGGATCCGCTTTTTTTTATTGTTTGGCTAGATCGTACTACTACCAGACTGGTAACGCAGTCTTAGTGGCATTAACGCCTTGCTTGGGAGATAATTGAGTTTGTTGAACATAGTTATGAGTTAATAGTTACGAGTTCATATAATTTATACAAGTAACAATTTAAAACAAGAAAAAAAATAAAGGTTTACCAAGTGCAAGATACATTTATTAACACGCGAATTTTGGCGTTTTCGCGTCGGACTGAGATGTGTGTATGTAGGAAGCGATGTGTATTTGCAAGAGTGTCACTGTCACGTGTGTACTTTAGCATTGATAAGCGCCTATGAAATGCGCGTGTGTCTATGCACGTATGTAAAAAAAGGCTGCATGTAGTGAGTCGGAGAATGTGGTGTCGCTGAAGTAGGTTGTTACCAGCTTTTTAACTGACAGTCGGCGCGCATGCGTATTCCGGGTGGTGCGTCGTTTGTCCCAAGGGGAGTGTGTGGGGTGGCTTAAGGAAAAAGAAAAGCGCATTTTTAACCAATCGTCTTTTAATCTGCTACACATCTAACATGAGTGTTTTTGTTCTGTTTTAAGCTACTAAATTTTCTATCCTTTGCTTTTGTTTCAAACAACAGTAACAAACATTCCAGCGATAAACTGTAAACATTTTCCTATGTTTTGTGGGGCACCCTACATGTCAGTCATGAATCAGGCCACGCCTAGATAAATAGACAAATGTGTGTGAGGGGAAAAAAATCGATTTGAGTTCAATCTTTGCACCAAAAAAATGTGTGGTGGTTTAATGATAAGAAAGAAAAACGTATTTTTCAACCAATCGTTTCTTATAGTCAGTTAGAATTAATTAAAAAAAAGAAAAGAAAAAAGTGTTATCTCTTAATGACTTATAATTGAACGAACAAGTTTTATGCTGACTTATCATCAGAAGTATTACCAGAAGGTTTTCATCAGAAGTTTGGTTGTCGGCAGGTTGGAATATGTGGAATTGTGTGGAATAGCGTAAGAAGAATAAAATATACATTTTGCATTTTAAAATAGAAATTTATTAAAAGGAGGTATAAATAGAATTCATAGAAATTAATGTTCAATTAGAAACATTATTAAGAAGTTATGAGTAGAGATCGTACAAAATGTTCGTAATATTAACTGTTGAAAGATATAACGAAAAGAAAACAAAGTGCGACCCGACATTTGAAGTTGGTTACGATTTATACGTTAGTCTTGCGGCTCCCGTCTGTGACTCTCTTGACTGACGTTGATGAAGTCCTTTTATTGTAATCTAGATTTTTCGCACTTACTCGCGAAAACCTTTTTGCTCTTGCCAGTCGATCCCATTCGTCAAAAATTATTTTAATACTAACTTGCGAAATCTGGATTCGAATTTTTCGTTAAGCAGATGGTCAATCCTTTTTCTATTTGGGAAAACCAGGATTTCACACATCATTGTGAATTTTTGTAAAAGTGAAGAAGAATGTTGATTTTATTTAATTTCTTATCCGCTACAACATCTTAAATATTGGTCGATTTGTCCTTATTTCTAAGAGACCGAAATACAAATTAGTATCGTTTTGAAATTTGATTTCTTTCTTTCCGGAAATTATATTAACAAAAATACTAATACCAGGTGACAAATACGTTGACTGTAACTAAAAATGTTGATAATATTTAAAAGCTTTCGGCTCATATGAGCCATCGTCAGAGAGGTTTCAGGGACGTTAACATAAAGACATCCACAATTAAAGATATAAAACATAGATATGCAACGATAACAGTCACCGAATAACAGACGCAGTTCGTAAATCTGTAATGCGCTTCTTTGACGTTATATTACATGAGAGACCTAAAAGCTTAGAATCAGAATAGTGGGAGGATATCTAAATGTTGAACGGTTTTTTCTTTATTTTCGCCTGGAAATGCGATGTTTGGAATGGCTCATGGACATGGTAGATATTCATTGTCTGTTATATTTAACAATATATTTCCTGACGGCTACAACATCCAGGAATTTAAATGCAATGTCAATAACCATCTCTTAACCACTTGACTCCAGTTCTTTCTACATCACCCTGCATATCTTTTCCTTTCTCTCTACCTTTACTACTGTCATCAAACCTGTATTCCCTTCCTTCTCTTGCTCCCTTCTCTGACACCCCCAGCAACTCGTTCGTCTTTGCTCTCCTCCTATCTAATCTTTTTTTATCTTTTGTAGCCCCCTAGGCATCAGTGGCGTTACCGCCTTGCTTGGGGTGAAAGGATAAAAAAAAAAAAGAGTTTCAATTACTACGAAAGTATTTATAGAAAAGATCGTAATAAACGACGTTGGGAACATGACTGAAGATGAGACGCCAGGTTTTACTCTCCGCCTATCTAATATTTTTTCTCTTATGTAGCCCCGCGCATCAGTGGCGTTACCGCCTTGCTTGGGGTGAAACGACTAAAACAAAAAATGATTGAAATCGTTTGAATAGTTTCATAAACAGTGACAAAATACAAGATGACTAAAAATGTTTTAACTAACTGATACTTTATAGAAAATGAACAAAATTTTCACACAATTACATACCCACATACATGCCATATGAAAAGACTCACAAACTTATAAACTATAGACAAGATTTACAAACGTGCCAAAAAGACTCCAAAATAAAACACTGTATTTAGATTATTCGGACTATTGTCCTCATCATTGTTGCCATTTGTACGAGGTTTCGGCCGTTGTACGAATCCGGGCTTCATCAATTGCTAAGAATTTCGAACTGAACCCTTTATTACAATCACTGGGGTATAACATTATTTATAAAAAATATTTTTATTATAAATGTTTTTAAGAAAAACATGGTTTGCTGCCGCACAAGAGTTATTGTGTTTCGGTACTTTCATATATTTCACTGCCTGATGAAGTACTAACAAGTAGTGCCGAAACACGATAGCTCTTGTGTTGCAGTAAATTAGGTTTTTATTATAAACACATTTAATACAAATATTACCACACACACACACACACACACACACACACACACACACACACACACACACATATATATATATATCCGATTGTATGTAGAACGGAGAAAGAATATTTACAACGTCCAAAACATTAATTTAAAACAGTGCTCGATATATAATATATGGAGCTTTGAATATTAATTAGAAATTATATTTTAGAACATGTACATAATTTTTTATAAATGTCCGTTACAAAGGTACATTTGTTTCGACATTGAAAGTTGAATGTCTTTTCAGACGGAATGTGTAGGAATGGAAGGCCTCTTTTCTCAACGGTCAATATGCATGACCTGTTCACCTATCATTAACCCCAACCACCAATCTAACACAACTAACCAAATATAAGAAAAGAGGCCTTCCACTTCTACACATTCCGTCTGAAGAGACATTCAACTTTCAATGTCGAAACAAATGTACATTTGTAACGGATATTTATAAAAAATTATGTACATGTTCTAAAGTATAACATATATATTATACTATAGTCATCCGCAGACAGATCTGTTTCACTGTATTACAGCTCATCGGTACGGCTTAGACTCCGATCGCTTCCTAACCCAAGATCAAAACCCGACCAAATTGGAGTCAGTCGGCGATTCTACCCCTAGGCCACGAGCGTCCAGTAATAGAAGGCGGGCTTTTTATCACGTATAAACACGCCCAATAGCTAGTGTGCTCCAATTCATTATCGAATGAGCGGTGCGTAAATGCCGGAGTAGCTACTGTTTACAGAGTCTACCACTCTTCCAGAGTGCTCAGTCAGGGTGTGAGAGCGTAAATATATATATATATATATATTTTACCGGGCAAAATTATTAGACAACCCCAGTTTTTCAAAAGAAATTATGTATTTCATACTATTTTTAGTATTTATTGCTAAGTGGATAATTCTAAATAATAAAATGGCTCTTTTGTTAATATTACTTTGCAAACTTTTACAAGACAAGGAAGTAAAGATGAACTCGTCCAAATCACCCTATTTTTTTTTTTCATTCTTTCATTGATGAAACTGCTATACAGGTAATTATTAAATATTTATAAATTCATTTGATGCTCATGTTATTGTGCAGTATTAACAAAAGAACCATTCTATTTTCATTTACAATTATTCACTTGGCAATAAATACTAAAAAATAGTATGAAATACATCATTTTTTAAACACTGGGGTGGCCTAGTAATTATGACCGGTAGTGTATATAGGTGAGGTGTATGTGTTTGTGTGAATAGAAAGAGATGAGAGAGAGAGAGAGAGAGAGAGAGAAGGAAACACGCTTTTTGACCCACTAAACAAAATCATACTAAATGTTGGATTATTCAGGCAAAGAACTTTTAAAAGCACACACACATATATATATATATATATATATATATGTGTGTGTGTGTGTGTGTGTGTGTGTGTGTGTGTGTGTGTGTGTGTATACAAGTAGGGGGTCGCCTCACGTAATACTAAGGAAACAGAAGCCTTGGTTACATCTCGTTTCTGGTGGATGACGTCGGTTTGCAAATGACGGACCATTCCGTTCAGGAAGGAAGTGATCGGGTTTTTTGGAAAAGGTCAGGCAAGAGAAAGGGGTAAAAAAAATATTTAGTCGCTGTTAGGATATAAATTTTAATAACAAGGTCAAAATCACAAGGCCTAGCGTATTGTCGCATTAGAATAACACAATCGGTATCTCTGTAGCCAGCCGACAATTAGGATGAAGTGCCAGGCCAAAGGCATATACCCAACTAGAAAACCCGCTAAGAATGTGCATTGTCATTATTGTTGTTGTTGTTATTGTTGTTGTTGATTCAAACCAATAGTAAATGGTGGCTTTCACTAGAGGTCAGGCGATATCTGCCTTTCTAAGCTATTTTCTCAGTCTTCTTCAACCATTCAACGACTCTGGAATATAACAATATACCAATTACATCCGCAAATGGGTAAGATCTTTGTAGACGCGAATATAAACTATAGTCTGAAAAATAAACCCGGTCAACCTTTACCAAGTAAACACCTGACTGATGTTAACCTATGAATCTATTGACTCAAGCGTAAAAGTAGCTAATATTTCGCTAATACGGAAACAGTAAGTACTCCTCAGAGGAGATACAATCTAATTCATTTCCCAAGGATCAGTCAGCCAGTTAGGTGCCATACGTGATACAAGCTTTGGGCGATCATGTCTCGAAAGAGAGATGATTGAATGGGCAGAAGATTATCCCGCAGTAGGTTGCCATTACATTCTGTGGTAGACTGGTTGCCAGCCAAGGCTATAGAACCCAATCTGTCCTATTATTTGACTCATAGCTAAAGGGGGAAGTTATGTATTATATTATCAAATAGTAATTAGTGGGGGATCATTTTTATACTTCATGACAATAGAAAACCGATCCCCCACTTTATGCTCAGTAGAAGTTTTAATTATGTTTCCAACTATTTTATTTAGTCAGCCAGTTAAGTGCCATACGTGATACAAGCATTGGGCGATCATGTCTCGAAAGAGAGATGATTGAATGGGCAGAAGATTATCCCGCAGTAGGTTGCGATTACATTCTGTGGTAGACTGGTTGCCAGCCAAGGCTATAGAACCCAATCTGTCTTATTATTTAACCCATAACTGGAGGGAAGAGACGGATTAGTACCTTTCCCAAAGGTATTTGTGCGTAAGTTAATGCAAGGAATTCAACTGGAATTCGAACTCGGCTCTCGGATTTGTCGTTCAAGGATAGTTAGCCAAAAGTGAATACTATAGACTATGCTGTAATTCGAAATCGGCTCACCATTTCACTATCCGCGCTGATACCCGTTACACTACACGCTTGAGTTTCTCTGGGGTTTTCTATTCTGCTGTGATTTACTCATCATAATATTTCGTTTTAATATACTTTTATCCTGAGTCGCTATTCGATGACATCTAACCAGAGAGAAAAAGGTCTTTAGCTTCTACAATGGCGCACTCCTCTTTAAAGAATGAATATTATAATTATTTTCAAACACTAATTACCTTAAAGATATATAATTATTTTTAATTATGAAAATTACGTCACTACAATATCTGAAAAATGTAGGGTGATAGCTACTGTTAGGGTTCCATTTATGTGAAAATATTAAACCCCAAAACAAAACAGTATGAAAGTATAAAATTATATTTGTATATAAAGAAATTCATCAACAATACCTATTCATAGCAAAATTACCAATAATGCAATAATGCAAAATGACCATCAATAGATTTTATAGTAGCACTACCAAAAAAAAAATTTATAGTAGAATTACCAAAAATACATTTTATAGAAACTGACCAACAATACACTTTATTATTAGTTGAAGTTGTACAATTTCTTTCAAAATATATTGAATTGAAGACATAAAATTGTGTTTAAAATATTTAGGTATTAAAATCAAATAACCCATAGAGGTGTTGATATGCCGCTAAACAAAAACAAACTGAAGAAATGTAAGGGATTGTTTCTTCTCTGCTTATTCCTATTATATCCATATTAAGACAATTCAAGAAAATGATCCTGTAATTGGAAGTGAATAAACACAGTATTATCTCCCTTGACAATATCTTCATTTTTTTTTTTTTTTGTTTCCTCAATTGTTAAAAAACTATTTTGAAACCAGTTATCCTTGCAGAAGAAAAATCTGTAAAGTGACAAGAAGGATAAATTCTTCGATATGATATTGGCATTTATAGATATCATACTTCTCGTTATATCGAGACTCTGTAATGTAATAGATCCCGACTTGGCAGCTCAGACACAGTCACTTTCTCACCAGCGTAATGTGGCTTCCCTGTGTCTCTTCTATAAATACTTTCACGGCTTCTGCTCCGATGAACTTAGCTCACTAGTGCTTCCTATATATAAATTTACTCGAACTACAAGATTAGCAACTAGGTTCCACCCTTTTACTGTGAAACCAATAAATTGTAAATGCAAATTCTACTCCAGCAGCTTTTTTTCTCGCACTTTTCGCCTGTGGAATTTCCTTCCATTTACTTGCTTTCCCGACAGCTACAATTTCCAAGAATTTAAATGTAAAGTCAATAGTCATGTCTTATCCTCTCTCTCTCTCATGCTCCCTTCTCCGTCCACTCCACTCTCATCAGTATTCTCATTCTTCTCTTACCCACTTCCTGACACACTCTATAACTTGTCACTCTTTCTTATAACGTTACATCTATGTAACCCCCTGCAAAACAGTGGCAGTAAAATGCCTTGCTTAGGGCGATATGGTTATAATATATATATATATATATATATATAATATATATATATATATATATATATATATATATATATATATATATATATATATATATATATATGAGGTGATGTTGAAAAATTTTCATTCTTATGAAAAAGATTTGTTTTCGTTAGTTTTTTTTTTTTTTGTAATGTTTGGTCAGATCTTGGGAAGTGGGTCAGGCCGAGATCATTTCAGCACACCGTCGTTCTTCATATGTGCAAAAGCTTTTATCGAAAGTGGTTAGGAAAAAAAAAGTTATTCAAGAAAGTTCTTTGCGAACCAAACAAGTAAACGTTTTATTTATTTATTTATTTTTGTTATGTTGTAGGAATTTCTCACAGGCATCTGGCAATATTGATCTATCAAAAAAAAAAAATAAATAAATAAATAAAAAGATTCTCCGTGTTCCATCAGCTGGCAAACATGCCGGAACTCATCAAAGTGTCTGCAGCCCCTCGACAACAAATTGTCAAGCTGGGCTGATTCAAGAGTGAAATTTCCAAATATTTGATGTTGAAGGCGGAAACAAAATTGTCTTGTTTCATAATAAATAAATAAACAAAATAAAATCTAGTTCACCATCTCAGTCATGGAGGACAGAGACGAATTATAAAATATTCTGAATAATCTTTGCAAAAATATTTGTCTATACTGTTGTGGCCTGTTAGGGCCAGGAAGAAAGACACGGAACCAAGAAGGTAGGTTCAACCAATGTATTAGAATAACAGAACATATATACACAAAATAAAAGTGTTAGTAGTCAGCAAATAGAAGTCCGAAATGTATGTCCGAAATGTATAGTTACGCTGCATCAGGACTGTCTCACGACTGCCTCCCCGGAAGTCACGCAGGTTAGCAATTATGCAAGGAGGAAGAGTCAATTCCACTGTAGATATGGCACCATAACATATACTTCTGAGATTAGGTAAATAACATCAACGTACGATCGGAGTACTTCGATGCAAAGTAATGGTTGTCGCACCAAATTAATTACGATTTAACCGGAATTTCGCTCCGTACCGAGGTCTCTTTCAGTGTCCTTTCAGTACATTGATAATCATTGCTCTCAACAATTTCCTGTCCTTGTAGCTCCTAATTGATTTTATTATCTGTCCTCATGCCTGTTACGCCACCCATTTACTCAGGTTCACCAGGTAGGCAATGTGTTTTTTTTCTCTATCCATCTTGCCTTCAATCTGACCTGTGACTATCTTCTCGCAATAGATTGCCAATACGTTCTGCGGTAAACTGGTTGCAAAGTAAGGTTATAGAACCCAATCTGTTCTGCTGTACTGATGAGCCGGTTAAGTGCCATACGTGATACTCGCTTGGGCGATCATGTCTCGAAAGTGTCATAACTGACTGGATAGAAGATTTTCCGCAGTAGGTTACCATTACTTTCTGCGATAAACTGGTTGCCAGCCAAGGTAACCAGTTCACCGTTACTTAACCCATCAGTCAGTTAAGTGCCATACGTGATACAGGCTTGGGTGATCATGTCTCGAAACAGACATGGCTGACTGGGCAGAAGATTATCCCGCAGTAGGTTGCTATTGTTTTCTGCGGTAGACTGGTTGCCTACCAAGGCTACAGAACCCAACCTGTCCGATTATTTAACCTATAACAGGAGGGAAGAGACGGATTAATACCTTTCCCAAGGGTATTTGCGCGTAAGTGAATGCAAGAAATTCGACTGGAATTCGAACTCGGCTCCCCGATATCTCGTTCCGAGCCGATATCCACTGTACTACAACAACTGGCATCCTAATATGGTTTCAAATTCTTCTCAGACAAGGAATGTCTTAACATGTCTTCCTAATCTTCAGATTTGGAAATATCCTCTTACATTGGATTTGGGATGTGCGTTGTGGTAAAGTGGATATCGACTCGGAACGAGAAATCGGGGAGCCGAGTTCGAATTCCAGTTGCGTGTATCACGTATGGCACTTAACTGACTGATTGTATATAATAGTAGAAAAAATAATTAGAATTTGTACTGGGCATAAGATGGGGGATCGGTTTTCTATTTTTATGAAGTAATAAACTGATCCCCCACTAATACTTAATATGATAATGTAATATAATTTTCTCTTCTCCCTCCAGCTATGAGTTAAATGGCAGGACAGATTGGGTTCTATAGCCTTGGTCGGCAACCAGTCTACCGCAGAAAGCAATGGCAACCTACTGCGGGATAACCTTCTGCCCAGTCAGTCATGTCGCTTTCGAGACATGATTGACCAAAGCGTCTCTGACGTATCGCACTTAACTGACTGACATTGTATTTGAATAACTATTAGATGACTATAAAATTTTCATTCATTTTTATTACTAAAACATCCGTTTAGTTTTTTTTATATTTTTATTTATTTATTTATTTATTTATTTATTTTGTTCTTCGTTGCATTTTTATTTGATATAAAGGGTCCACTTGTCATCGGGCAAGCTTACCCCCTGACCAGTTTACCACTATATATATATTATCAGTATAGCACGGCGTTGCACGGGTGTAATGAAAGCTTTAAAACTAATCCATGGTCCTAGAGCTCAGACTCTTTGGACGTTGACAAGAAAGACTAAAAAGCAATAGTTGTTTCCAGTTAAGGCGAAACAGTAGACTGAAAGAAAAATGAATGGATGTAAATCAAATTTTGATTTCCTGGTATCGATTTATATATATATATATATATATATATATATTCTGCACTATTTCAAGAACTGCAACCTTGAAACTTCTGAATATCGTTTCTTATGTCTTTGTCTATGAGTGTATCAAATTTGATTAAAATCAAACCACTCCTTCTATAACCCGATTTTTCCGATTATCGATTTTCGATATTTATCGGGGGTACCTCGACACAAAACCTAGCTAAGAACACTCGCAGAAGCTTATAGTAAATTTTGTGTAAATTTTTAAGAAAATCGGTTCAGCCGTTTCGGAGTCTCTAGGTAATGAATACACGCACACACAAAGTTCCATTTATAAATAAGTTTAGATTTGTTCCTATGCTCTTCAAAAATTTACCGAAGCCAAATGTCAAAGCGTCAGAAAAGCTGATTTATTTCGGACATTTTTTTCCTGCTCCATGCATCGTTCATATATTGTTTGAAACCTTACAATCCGAATGAATTCTGGCAGAAGCAATTTGCCAGCACCGCATGACATCGGGCCGAATTAGGGGAAGAAGTACCGGCGTATACCACAGAATGATTTCTTAATAGAATACACATACCTACCACAGTAGGTAGAGAAAAATATAAATGGACTTTCGCACGTGGTCGGGTTACTTAAATGCGAACACCAATGGAGCGATTAAGACGAATGGATTTTGCTTTTCGCTTTCTTTTTTCGAATTGACTTGTTGAAAACTCTTTCTCTGTGTAGAGAGTAGGTGCATGCGCGTTCTTTGTTTTTGATCTTGTCGACTGTAGATTAGAGTTAGGGTCGGTTTGTCACCGTTTGAGAGAAAATGAGCACCACGACGCGATTTGGAAATGGCATACTATTTCAGCTTAGCATTCATGCCGGAAGATAAGATACGAACATTTCATAGTGTCTGGGTTTAAATCGTAGGACAGCGCAGGAGATTCAGAGAAAGTTTGATGTCTCTAATGGTGACTACGAATGTTTTTGGAGTTATCTCTAGTGATGGTTACGTTATGCCTCTATTCATCTTCCCACATGAGGCTAAGACTCAACTGGTCCTGGGCATGACGGTAAACTGCATCCGGCAGCAAGGCCTCTGATTGGGAGGTTGTGAGGAGCATGGAACCACCTCTTAATTGCTGTTGTTCCCAGGTCCACCCTGACACGAAATGGTAGCACCTGTTAGATTCCCAGCTATGGGTAAATAGTTAACCCCCACAACCTAGGTCAAAATGCTGTGAGGATATTTACAAAAAACAAAAAAAAAACAAAAAAAAAACCCAAACATTTTTGAATGAAAAGAATAACTGTGATTTAACATAAAAATGCGTTTCCAGCTTTAAATAACCCTTTAGATGTTGATAGGCCGTAAAATAGGAACAAACAAACAAACAATAAGACCCAACACGGATGTTAACATAAAAACATCCACCATCATGATTAAACATAAGACATTCATTGTCTCTTATATTTAACAGTATATGTTTAGAAAATTATCTGCTGCCTCGATACACTATATATATATATATATATATGTGTGTGTGTGTGTGTGTGTGTGTGTTTCTGTGTCGGGGTGTTGTATATATTCCAGTGCCCAATATCTAAGGTACAAGGGAAGGATTTAAACTCAGTAAACTTTGAACATAATTCAATCTATGTATGGAGAGAGAGAGAGAGAGAGAGAGAGAGAGAGAGAGAGAGAGAGAGAGAAGACGAAAATATAACAGACGTAGACATAAGATTTTGAGGTTGAGGTGTGGCTGAGAACTTTTTCATATTCTTTATTATGTATATAGTCTTTTCAGTCCACGACTAGTGCTTTTTCTTAATATGTATGTTTTCTCGTGCGAAAGTTTGCCCCTGCGGTCATCTAAAGTGAGAGCCCCCAACTCAACTTCTTGCAACGAGTTGCTGTTCGTTTTCAGCCTGACTAACGCCACCGATATCTCCTCTCTATGTTCCAACGCGGTGGATAGGCGGTATTGAACGAAGCTGTTTAGCGTCAGAAATCTCTTACCTTCCCAGCGAGAAAGACATTCTTGGTCACGTGAAGCGGAAACCTACTACGCGCATGACTGAACATTTGGCCGGAAGTTACTATGTTCGCCAGCTCAGACAGGTTATTTGAACATCGTTTTATGATCAACTCTTTCGGTCTGTCTACGTATTCATTTATGTCACCTACATTATGTTTAGGATGTGTGTTGTGGTGCATTGGATATCGGCTCAGAACGAGAAATCGGGCAGTCGAGTTCGAATTCCAGCCGAATTCATTGCATTCACTTACACGTAAATACCCTTGGGAAAGGTATTAATCTGTCTCTTCCTTCCAGTTATGGGTTGAATAACAGGATAGATTGGGTTCTATAGCCTTGGCTGGCAACCAATCTACTGCAGAAAGCAATGGCAACCTACTGCGGGATAATCTTCTGCCCAGTCAGTCATGTCTGTTTCGAGACATGATCGCCCAAGCGTGTATCACATATGGCACTTAACTGACTGACATTATGTTTAAAATTTATTTTTAAAAATTTAAATCACTTCCTGCATCACCAATTCTGTCTCTCTCTCTCTCTCTCTCCCTCCCTCTGTATCGTCTGCTATTCATTTCATTGTCAAATATCTGAGATTGTTCTTAATTATTCATGTAGATTAATGTACATAAAACAATCAATCAAACTATGTAATTATATTCATTTACTATCTAATTCTGATCATACCTAATTCTGTTCATATATATCGAATTATGTTACGAAAATTCTCGAAGATTAACAAAATGGTTTTAACAACCGACATATTGAAATTATTTGTTTGCACATTATTTTTAGTCGATACTCGTATTTGAGTAGATATTCTGTTTTTAATCAAACGGTATATTTATTTCTACCGGCCTGATTATTTACGGTAAATTTTGTACGAAAATATGCGTCATACGGCAGGATTTGAGCCCGTGACTCCTATCAACATAGGGGAAGCCACCAATTGATTAGGTGCGTATTAGACCACTCGACCACGAATACCACAGTCAAAACGAAGTCAAATCAAGCCTATATAACACAATTTTCGATTTTACGCAAATAACCATCTCTGCTCTGAAATGTATCGTAATGTCAACAAATGTAAACATACAATGTTACGGAAAATCCAGAAGATTAACAAGCTGATTTTAATAACCGACATATTGAAATTATTTGTCTGCACATTATTTTTAGTCGATACTCGTATTTGAATAGATATTCTGTTTTTAATAAATCAGTATATTTATTTGTACTGGCCTGATTATATGTATGACCCTATCGTACATTTATAATGGTTTACTAATCGCAACTTAGATGTGGAGCAAGTCGCAAATATTGAGCACACAGTCAGAATCAAAACTGGCTACTCAAATTCCACTGATCTAGTGAGGCAAGCTTGTTAACCCCAGTACCTCGTGTGGCCTCGTGTCAGATGACTGTTTTTTTTTTATAATCATCTCACCCCAAGCAAGGCATTCCACTGCCACTATTGCGCATGGGGCTACATAGGGGAAGGTAAAGAGGAGTGGTCAGACATAGGGAATATCAGGAGGAAGGTGACAGATGAGTAAGGATACCGAGGATGAGGGTTGGGCAGATGGGAAGAGTGTTTGATAGAATGGGAGCAGGTTAGTGTGTTAGGAGGTGTCTATTGACCTTACATTTAAACTCCTGGAGATTGTAGCCGTCGGGGAAGCAATCATTTGGAAGAGAATTCCACAGTCGGGAAGTGCGAGGAAAGGATATGAACAAACTGAGATAGATAGATAGATAGATAGATAGATAGATAGATAGATAGATAGATAGATAGATTTTTTTTTTAATCATCTCACCCCAAGCAAGGCATTCCACTGCCACTATTGCGCATGGGGCTACATAGGGGAAGGTAAAGAGAAGGAGTGGTTAGACATAGGGAATGTCAGGAGGAAGGTGACAGATGAGTAACGATACCGAGGATGAGAGTTGGGCAGATGGGAAGAGTGTTTGATAGAATGGGAGCAGGTTAGTGTGTTAGGAGGTGTCTATTGACCTTACATTTAAACTCCTGGAGATTGTAGCCGTCGAGGAAGCAATCGTGTGGAAGGGAATTCCACAGACGGGAAGTGCGAGGAAAGAAACTGTTGGAGTAGAAGTTGCGGTTGCATTTTATCGGTTTCACTGTAAAAGGGTGGGATCTAGTTACTAATCTAGTATCTCGTGCAAATTCGTATTTAGGGGGCACCAGTGATCTAAGTTCATTGGAGCAGAAGCCGTGAAAGTATTTATAGAAGAGACACAGGGAAGCCACGTCGCGCCGGTGGGAGAGAGACTGCAGGCGGTCTGCCAAGTCGGTGCAAGCAACATTTTGATTCAAGGACAAGTGTTCACTTTCTTGGACTTTATTCAATCCTTGTGTCGTTCCTTGCGTAAATGACGCCATCGTTTTTCGCTTTACTTTTTTTTTTTTTTTTTTTTTTGTACGGAAACTATGCTTGTGTTACCCAATATATCGTATTGCTTAAAATTTTGGAGAACTTAAGATATTACAGAACGTCGTAACAGATACGAAAGAACATACATGACAGAGAATCGCGCTTTTTTTTCCTAGGGAAGTGTTTTCGATTGATGTCTGATATATCCGCGAAACACTAGGTAACCGATCACTCCGCTCATCTTTCCAGAATATTCAGCTGACACCTCGTGTATCTTTCACACATCTACACATGATGTTGACAAGGATCTCTGAAATACTTTTTAAAAAATGTAATTGGAGGCAGTACCTCTTTAAGCCTCTCACAGCAGCTCTCAAGCGAATCAAGTACACTGTATTAAATTATCCGTGAAAAAGGGAATAGAGTCGTTTCCTTATCAGTATTCAAGAAGCTTATCTTTCTTTAGCAAGTCGTTTCATCACAAAATACTTTATGAAAGGTTATTTTTTATGTACCTCAGCACGCAAGTATACTTTAACCTTTAATTATACTTTAGTCCATCGCAACAGTTTCGTTTTTTGTTTTTTGTTTATATATTTAAAACCAATAACTTCGAAGTAGTGCGTAAAATTTAATAAAATAAAATAAAATATTTCCTGCAAAGTATCAATATTTGTCATCGACTCAACACATTATTAACACGAACGCCGTTATCCTTAATGTCAGGTCAATCAGTTAACTTTGTTTTTGAAACCAGATACTTGGATAAGCGAAAACAAAAGATCAAAAACCAAAATCCAAAACGAAGGACAATCCCACACGCATACAATGCACTCCTTGACCACTTACTGACCCTAAACACAGGAAAAAAAAAAAAAAAAAAACGGCCCCGAGGTCAGTCTTCTCTGCTCTTTCGACAAAAAGCGGGAAAGGCTGGTCCACTCCATTCTAATCCACCAAAGATCTAATCTGAACGGCTGCCTGTACAAAGAATGATCTTCACTATATATATATATATCTTTCTCTCTGATATACTTTCTCTTTCTCTCTCTTTTACTTTCTCTAGTTTTCTTTCTCTTCCTCTCCCTTTCTATTTCTCTCTCGCATTCTCACTCTCGTTCTCTCCGTCTTTTTCTCTCTCACTTTCTCTTTCTCTCTTAATTAATTTCTCACTTTCTCTTTCACTCATTTTTTCTCCTTCTTCATTTCTCGCTATCTCCTTTTCTATTTCTATCTCGCCTTCTTCCTGTCTCTTTTTTCCTGTCTTTTTCTATTTTTTTCTCCCTGTCTCTTTTCCCCCCGTCTCTTTCTCCCTGTCTCATTCTCTGTCTTTTTCTCCCTCTCTTTTTCCCCGTGTCTCTTTCTCCTTGTCTCATTCTCTGTTTCCTTCTCCCTCTCTTTTTCCCTGTCTCTTTCTCCCTGTTTCATTATATGTCTCTTTTTCCCCTGTCTCGTTCTCTGTCTCTTTCTCCCTTTCTCTTTCTCTGTCTTTTTCTCCCTCTCTTTTCCCCTGTCTCTTTTTCTCGTTCTCATTCTTTGTCTCTTTCTTTGTCTCTTGTTCTCCCTCTGTTCCAACGTACCGGTAACTACAAACTCTGTCTCACCAGCAAAGATACAGGTTTGCATTCAAGAAAATAAACCTTCCCAAACATCGTTTGTTAAGTGTTTTGAGCGCAAAAATCAACCATAATTGATTTTAAAAAATGATATTGTAATCTTGGTCATACTTAACTGAAATAATACTGATTTTGTTAGAGCGTTTGTTTTTTTATTCTTATTTTTATTAATCAAATTACTCCAAGAAAGGATATAATGCCACTAAGATGTAAGGGGCTACTTGGAGTGAAAGAGAATGAAGAAACTTAAGTAAGAACCGGAAACCCAATCCTAAAATGGGGACAAGGAATAAACCTGTACTTCTGTTAATAAAATAAAATAACGAGGAAGAGTGTGACCCGGACAATAGGCGAATCAATCTAATCTTATAAAATTATAATCATAACTCGATGACACCCCTTCCTTTTGAGAATAAAAACAAGATATAAGAAGTAGAAAATGGAAAATTTCCAGAAAATGCATTTTTGCAGCAATGTTTATTATTACAGTTAGATGTTATTATCTGTTTATTTCATTTTTATAATCTTCTAAATATAAAAGTGTAATATAGCAATCTGGCCCCACCCGAGGAAGGTTGATGCAATCGATGGTGTTTCCCGTCGGTGAAGGGGTCGGCGAACGACAAGACAGGTGTTTGAGAAATACATCCTGTCGGGGCCTGGAGCGGATGTCGCAGGGTTATGAGTCGGGCTCGTTTGACCTTATTTCCGACAGCGGCGGAAATGACTACGGAGGCAAACAGAACAGGTGTCTCTTGGAATTACGTGGGCGTTGCGTGGGCGAGGCAAAACCGGAAGGAAAAGTCCCGGTTCTAGAAGACTATAAAAAGACCTCGACACACGGATTCGCCAGCAGAGAACGGCCAGTGGAAGCAGAGAGACACCACAGGCAAGACTACACTCCCGGCGACCCATTCTATGTGCGCTCTCACTCTTCCATTCTCTGTTCCACACGGGTTCGTCGTCAGGAATAAAAATATAACCTTATATTTTTATATATGCGTGTTCTCGTTGTTTGTCGTCGTACGGCGATATATAACAAAACTACTGTTGTAAATAAACAACTTAACATAATAAATAATGTTTAATTTACTTTGTTGTCATTTCCCAAAAGCAAAGAAAAAAAAGAGAAAAAAATGTTTTAATCCAATTTCATATGGCGATTTTCTAAGCGTAGCTTAGAAGTGGCCCATGACCGAAAGTATTGTGTATCCAGTGAGGATCGAACTCAGTTTCACATGTTTGGATTTGATTAAGTTTATATATATATAAAAAAAAAAAAAAACAACAAAAAAAAAACAGATAAGTCTGTTAATGAAAGTTGTTTCTTAAATAATCTCACCTAAGCAAGGCAATAAATCTCTAAGACGGACGGTGTTACTGAGTGTTAAAGAGAATGATAAGACGTACTATCAATGGGTGGGGGGTGACAATAAAAGAACAATAATTAAGAAGACAGTAGATAATGACTGATATTGCATTTAAATTTTTCAAGATCAAAGTTGACAGAGAAACGTGAAACCGGATGAGGTTTCCGCAAGTGAAAAGTTCAAAGATTAGATATTTCTAGCATAGAACTTACGGTTGAATCTAGCCATTTCAATAATTAATCGATGTGGTCATGCTGCTAATCTATTCAGTCAATCAGTTAAGAATCATATGTGATACCCGCTTACGCGATCATGTCTTGAAAGATACATGATTGCCTGGACAGAATATTTTCCCGCAATCGGTTGCCATTACTTTCTGTCGTAGACCCAATCTGCTTTGCTGTTTAACCCAGAGCTGGAGGAAAAAGAGACGAATTAATACTTTTCCCAAGGATATTTGAGCGTAAATGAATGCAATGAATTCAACTAGAATTCGAACTCGGCTCTACAATTTCTCGTTCCGAGCCGATATTCACTGCATCCAATAGAGAAAATTTAGAAAGTCTAGATCCAATACAGAAAATTTAATCAGAACAATTACAAAGAAAATCAGTTAAGCGTCATACGTGATACACGCTTTGGGCGATCATGTTTCTTTCGAGACATGACTGACTGGGCAGAAGATTATCCCGCCAGTAAGTTGCCATTGCTTTCTGTGGTAGACTGGTTGCCAGCCAAGGCTATAGAACCAAATCTGCCCTATTATTTAACCCATAACTGGAGGGAAGAGACGGATTAATACCTCACCCAAGAATATTTGTGCGTAAGTGAATGCAACGAATTCAACTGGAATTCGAACTCGGCTCCACCATTTGTCGTTCCGAGTTGATATCCACTGCACCACAAATTGAAAAATCACAGAGAAGTTACGTTACGGCGTTAGGAAAAGGATTGAAACCAAGATTTTATCAAGAATCGCCAAATATATAGCAGAGGAATCAAACCAGATGTGACAGCAATATTTCATTGCAAGAACGAATGGTTTTTGACGTGAAAAAATTGTCTAGCTCGACACAGTGAACCAACTTTCCTCGCTGCAGATTCAGCAATTGATTCTAGATTCTCTTTCCACTTCATTTAATCGGAAAACGTGAGAAAGTTAAATGAATAATTTTCCTGAAGTTTAGCATTAAAAGGTTCTTTCAGATGATTAAAAAATGCAGTTTCGTTTTGCAGGCGTTAAATTAATAAGCTATTTCTGTTGGACTTTTTGGTACATATCTACACAGTGCAGACCCCATGAGCCAACCCATTTTATAACCAATAGAAGGCTTAACCAATCGGGAAGCTCAACATATTTAATGCGACGTGCATAAAAGGCGCCCATATTTTTCCGAGAATTGGAGTTCAAATCCGATTCTGGAGAGTGTCTGATTCGAGAGTGATGGTCTTTGACGTTGTTTCATTGAATAGATTACGTGCGGCGAGGATGCTCTATATCCATATACTATGACGGACATGGTCAACAGATGCCAAGAGGATACTCTATATCCAGGAACGGTGTCAACACTACCTTCAATCCCTTACTTTGTGACCATCATGGACTGTTGTTACTATACAATATACATTCGGGAGATCGATTCTCTATTATAATCAATACATAAACTGATCCCTTACTTTGTGACCATCATGGACTGTTGTTACAATATAATATACATTCGGGAGATTGATTCTCTATTATAATCAATACATAAACTGATCCCTGACTTTGTGAACATCATGGACTGTTGTTGCTATATAATATACATTCGGGAAATTGATTCTCTATTATAATCAATACATAAACTGATCCCTGACTTTGTGAACATCATGGACTGTTGTTGCTATATAATATACATTCGGGAGATTGATTCTCTATTATAATCAATACATAAACTGATCCCTGCTCTTTATCCATAAATAATGGCGAATTTTACCAACAATTTCTTGATCCATTTAACAACAGATTGTAGGTCATTTCTGAGATCATTGGGCATGTCTTACCTTACCTGCTAATTATAATTATAGATGGACTTGCTATAAATATTTCTCGAGCCCCCCATTTATTGACACCCACCCTGTTTATTAGATTCTCTCATTCACAACACGTTTATCAACTGGTTAGAAAAAAAGTTTACGGCGATTTGTAGAATATTCGTTTAATGAGAAAAAACCGTGAGAATTTCCCTTCCTACCACCGATATCTTCCAGTTCTTCATCTATTTGGCACCAGAATTTAGTGGATCTGGGTACCCCACACATTTGGGTTAGACTTATCTTTGTATATGGTGTACCACGCCATGAAATATTTAGCAGCATATTATCTGAAAGGAGGGAAAAGTGGGGACACCAGCCGTCCTGGCGAGTTGATTTGTGTGCATCTATCCACACGTAAATCGACCCTGTGTCCTATTTGACAGTGTAGGGAGACATATAAATAAAAGCCTCGATATAAGAACATCAGCAACTCTAGTTATAAACGGGTGGGTGACAGAAAAGTTGTATCGAAAAGAGACTAGGTCAGGTGCTTTGAAGAAATCTATATGAACAGTGAAAAAATGAGGACAGTGGCGGGATGGGTTTAAGATTTGGAAAGAGAGTAAAAAAATTTTAATTGAATGTATGAATTCGATAAAAAAAAAGAAAGAATGAATGAATGAATGAATGAATGCAAACGAGCAAATAGAAAAAGGAAAGAATAAATCTGGGACTTAAACATCGGGTGAAAGAAAAAAAAAGGAATGAAATAAGAAAGAGAAGTTTGTAAATAAAATCGGGCAGAAGAATGAAAAAATAAAAACAAGAGAAAGAAAAAAAAATTAGAAATGAAAAAAAGAGTGAAAGAAAGAAAAAATTAAGTGAATGAAAAAAAATGAAATAATGAGTGAAAGAAAGAGACTGATAAAGAAAGAAAAAGTGAAGGACAAAAGGAAAGAAAAAGAGAATTAAGATAGAAAGGGTGAAATAATGATTCGGAGAATGTAGCCGTTAAAGAAAGAAAGAAAGAAAGAAAGAAAGAAAGAAAGAAAGAAAGAAAAGGTGAAATGAAAAGAAAAGGCAAGAGAAAAAAGAAAACGTGAAAGAAAGAAATAGCGAAAGAAAAAACTGAAAGAAAGAAAGAAAAAGTAAAAATATGAAAAAGCGAGAGAAAAAGTAAAACGTGAAAGAAACAGTGAAAGACAAAACCGAAGCAAAGGAAGAAAAAAAAGACTGAAAGAGGGAAAGATTGTAAACAACAACAAAAACAAAAACAAAAAAAAGAAAGAAAGAAAGAAAGAAAGGGCGGTAGATAAAAGAAACAGCGAAAGAAAAAGATTGAAAGAAAAATGAAAACGAGAGCCGAAAAGAAAAAGAAAGAGAGGAATATGAGCTATAAAAATAAATAAATAAATAAATAAATTATAATACAAAAAACAAAATAAAGTTTATAAATGAAAGTGTCTACAAAAAAGAAGAGAAAGAGAGGCAGAAAGAGAGACTTTGTCAAAATCAGTTGTACTTTACTTTTAAGCCATTTTTCCTTTCGACCTGAAATAATCAGGCCACTTCAAATAAAGGAGGGCCGACGGAAATAACATCCATTGGTAAATTGTTACTAAAAGCCTTAACGAACAACAACAAAAAAAGAAGTACCCAAAATTTGGGTCTTCTTTCTTTCTTAATGGTTTTCCTCTTCCCAACACTGCGTTGCCAGTCTTCTTGTAAACACACATTGACTCTTTGTATTGTCTTGTAAGGTAACCCCCGTCTGACTGAGCGCAGAAATTAACTGCAAAACACAGCAACTTTTTATCTATCTATCTATCTATCTATCTATCTATCTATCTATCTATCTATCTATCTATCTATCTATATTTACATGCACCTATCGGCGTGTTAAAGTGTGAGAATATGTATGTAATCTAATTACATACGTATATGTACTTGTTGATTCATCTTTAAAAATTTAGCCTGAGTAAAATAAAAAAGTATTTTAGTGTATATGACAGCTACTTTTTTTTTTTAACATAATCTCCTTTCCTGTCAATGACCTTAATTCAGAGTTGAATATAAATGATAACTTACATTGAAAATTTGAGATCAAATTTAATTTAGTGGGCGTTACTCTACAGACATAATGAACTGTTTGAATACACAAGCACGCACATGCGCGTGCACGCGCGCGCGCGCACACACACACACACACACACACACACACACACACACACACACACACACACAGGCAAATAGACACAAAAATATATAATAGCAATATACAGTTGTCTCTATGTGAGTGTATGTGTGTGTGTGTGTGAGAGAGAGAAAGAGAGAGAGAGAGAGAGAGAGGAGGAAAGATCAAGTTTCATCTATTTACTTATGTTAGGTTACGAGCTTACCTATTTTCGTATATACATACAACGTACACACACACAAATATATATATATATATATATATATATATATATATATATATTTGTGTGTATGTTGTATGTATATACGAAAATAGGTATGTTGTATGTATATACGAATATATATATATATATATATATAAGAAACCCAACCCTGATAAATGAGGGCATCGTAACGGTGTCCTCACGAAACTTCGAAGTCGGCATGAACCTGCTCAGTTAAAGTGACAAATTCTTTGCACTAAAACTATATATGTGTGTGTGTATTTGTCTATCTATCTATCTATCTATCTATCTATCTATCTATCTATCTATCTATCTATCTGCATAAATACACAGAAGTCATAGCACAAACCTATGTATCTAAACTTATTGATAAATGGAAATTTGTGTGTGTGTGTGTGCGTGTGTGTGTGTGTGTGTGTGTGTGTCCGTTATCTATAGACTCCGAAACGGCTGAACCGATTTTCTTGAAAATTTACACAGTTGTACTATAAGCGTCTGCGAGTGTTCTTAGCTAGGTTTTGTGTCGAGGTACCCCCGATAAATATCGAAAATCGGTAATCGAAAAAATCGGGTTATAGAAGGAGTGGTCCGATTTTAAACAAATTTGATACACTCATAGACAATGCCATAAGAAACGATATTCAGAAGTTTCAAGGTTGCAGTTCTATCCTTGGATGACTTATTTGACTTTGATATTGGAAATCGATACCTCGATATCATACCGGGTCTGATCAAAATCAGTTTTTCAGCCCTTTTATTTTAGTTTTTGCTTCAGGTTTAGCTCTAAGTAGGTATAATTGTAGTTCTTAGTCTCAGCCATGATACCATTTACTCAGAGGACTTATTTAGCCTTCAAAATTCAGTTTACGACGAAAAAAACTTATCTGATATCGATACCAGGAAATCAAAATTTGACTTACATCCATTCATTTTTCTTTCAGTCTACGGTTTCGCTTTAACTGGAAACAACTATTGCTTTTTAGTCTTTCGTGCCAACGTCCAAAGAGTCTGCGCTCCAGGACCATGGTTTAGTTTTAAAGCTTTCATTACACCCGAGCAACGCTGGGCTATACTGCTAGTATACATACATATTCAGGTTTCATTAAAAATGACTGATAAGGTGTGATGATTAATTTTTCTTTTCATAATTTTTAATGTGTTCTTATGATTCTTTCTTTTCAGAACATGAATTATATAAAAATTTGTTTTCAAAAAAACCAAAAAAAACAAAAACAAAACAAGATCACATGAAAAATTACGTAAAAAACGTAACCATCACAGCGTCTCTGTCATTTTTAATGAAACCTGTATAAAATAGAGATTGCTACCCAAATATATATATATATATATGTATATATATATATATATATATATATATATATATATAGAGAGAGAGAGAGAGAGAGAGAGATAATGGACAGATTAAGATAGATAGATAGATAGATAGATAGATAGATCAAACAAAGAAGGAATTAACTCAACACGACCACGCCAGTCTCTTCAAGCAAAGAAATATATATATATATATATATATATATATATATATATACTTAGACGTGTATGTATGTACATCTAATATTTTATTATGTACCATTTATTTACATACATACACACACACACACACACACACACACATATATATATACATTCGCGCACATACACAAACATATACATATATCACATATATTTTATAAATGTGTATATATATATATATATATATATATGCACATGTATATATATATATATATATATATATATAATTTATTTGTTTTGACATAATCTAATATATATAATTACAGTGTGTGTGACCTGGTAGGTGAATTATTTTGGGTATTTTTCTTTTCATTTCTTTCTTTCTTTCTTTCCTACCCAACTTAATTTAGGTCTGTCGTCAGCGAGTCATGAAAACTTGCTTTACCGGGTACTTCTATAAAGCCTGTTTTATTAGTGGGAGACAAAAAAGAATATGTGTGGTTGGCCATCTGACGGGTGGTAGTAATAGATGGGTCTTCTTATAAATGGGTTGGCCAGGGTGGGGTTAAACTGAATGACAACCTCTGTTTTGCTTATACGTATTCGGGGTACGAGAAGGGGTTTCAGCGTAAAAGGGCTTTATCTGGTTTCAGAGTTTATAACCGAGGGTAAGAAAATGAACCACTACTTATAGAAAGAGAATTTTACTCGTCGTTGTCGAAGAAGAACAAAGACTAAGAAACGAACTGATGAGTGAAGGAAAGAGAAAACGGAAGAAACTAAAGACATACACGAGGATGTGTTTTGTGGTTCAGTGGATATCGGCTCGGAACGAGAAATCGGAGAGCCGAGTTCGAATTCCAGTGGAATTCCTTGCATTCACTTACGCACAAATACCCTTAATCCGTCTCTTCGCTCCAGCTATCGGTCAAATAACAGGACAGATTGGGTTCTATAGCCTTGGTTGGCAACCATTCTACCGCAGAAAGCAATGACAACCTACTGCGGGATAATCTTCTGCCCAGTCAGATCGAGACATGATCGAGACATGATCGCCCAAGCGTGTATCACGTATGGCACTTCCTCTTCCTTCCAGTTATGGATTAAATAATAAGACAGGAGTAGCCCAAAAATAAAACAAAGAAAACAAAAAATAAATTAAGAAAGAAGGAAGAAGTAAACTAACAAAAGTAAGAACGAAATAAAAGAAGAAAAAAAAGAAATAAAAGAAGAAAAAAAAGAAATAAAAGAATAAAAAAACCGCAGAAGTATAGTTGATTTATTAAGCGCCGCTTAGAAGTGGCACAAAGCCAAAGGTATGGGTACCCAATGAGGATCGAACTCACAACTCAGTTGTTATAGGTTCTAGCGAGAGAAGTTTGCTAACCATTACACCCCGTCGGATGCTAACCCGAAGAAGTATAGACGTTTGACCACGAGAAAATGCGCAACACATGTCCGACATAACTTGGCTGTGAGACACAGAGCCTGGTCAGTATTTAGATGGGTGACCGCTTGGGAATACCAGGTAAAGAGTTTCTTTGGGCAACTCAAGGTGGTGCAATGTTTAACAAGCGTGTCTTGCTAGAATCATTGCAAATGAGTAGTGAGTTGGGTGTCCCTTACTTTCTACGCTTAGAAAATCACCATTTCTTTGCTGTGAAACTTCATTTATCTTTTTTTTTCTTTTTTTTTTTTTTTTTAATCATATCACCCCAAGCAAGGCGAAACGCCACTGATACGCAAGGGGCCACGTAAGACGTGGGTGGAGTGTGAACCGGGCGATAGTTTCGTCTATCTACTCCAATTGAAAAAAAATAAGATAAAAAAAAAGAGTGAAAAGATTGGAAAAGAGAAAAACCGGAAACCACAACCTAAACAGGAAACAAGGGATCTCTTGGGCAATATGAATCTGGGTAAAGATTTAAATAAAACTCCGAGAAATAAACACACACAGTGCAGGCGTACGTATGTGTGCGTGTGTGTGTGTGTGTGTGTGTGAGAGAGAGAGAGAGAGAGAGAGAGAAAATAAAGAGAAAAATGTGTGTGTGTGTGTGTGTGTGCGAGAGAGAGAGAGAGAGTGTGCGTGTGTCTCTGTGTGTGTGAGTGTGAGTATTATGGAGAGTGTGAGAAAGAAAGTAACACACCTTCGAATCCCACGAGCGTGTCGGTGTGTGAAAAATGGCGGGTCGATATCCACTTGTAAGGATGTGGAGGAATTTACACCTACTCAATGTTGACTCAAGTTTAAAAAGATTCAGAGCGTAAAAATTTCCTTTAACATTTTACATTTCAAATAAACGGAAATACTTTGTTGTTGTCGTCCATTCCTCGTTTTTTTTTTCTTTTCTTTTTTTCTACAAACGAATTAAAACGCGATTTCAAATAACTTACTTTAGAATTTTAAAATAAAAAAATAGCAAAGAGGAAAACATAATTTAAAAATGTGGCGTAATGGATATCGATTCGGAATAGGATTTCGAATTCCAGTTATATTCGTTACATTCACATACGCCTGACTACCCTTGGGTATTCTCTCTCCAGCTATGGGTTAAATAGTAGTACCGATTGGGTCTGTGATCATGTCACTTTCGAACCTGATTGACTAAGAAGATTTATCCCTCAGTTGGTTGCCATTTCTTTCTGCGTTATACTGGTTGCCAACCAAGGCTATAGAACTCGATCTGTCCCGCCATTCAGCCCATAAAGGGAGAAGAGATGGCTTAATACGTTTCCAAATGGTATTTGCGTGTTAGGGAATGCAACGAATTCAACTGGAATTCGAAATAGGTTCTACCCATTTCACATTTTTATGTTACCGCAGACATTTTCCCAACCAGAGTTGCATGGACCCCTAGGTGTCTATGAAAGAATTTCAAGGGGTCCAAAAGATTCTAATTCGTACCGGTGTATACTCTTAGGGTGCTAGATGTGCGGTGCGCACCCTATAATTTTATCCATAATTTCAAACTTGCTTTCTTCTACTTGTAAGATGCTCCTTCCCATTAGTAGTACAAATTTCAACGTCATCAGTAAGATGAATGAAATATCATATACAGTTGTGTCAAATAAAGTAATGCTTAGGTTTTAATCGCAGGCTTTATATATATGTTCAATACACATGTCTGATTTGGAATTTTTAGTGTTTTATTTTTTTCATACATGTGTTTCATTTATAGAAGTTGTATGATTATTTTTTCATATATTCGCTCATAAGCTAAAAAACAAAGACAGTTTTTAAAGATAGTTTTTTTGTACAATACCTACAACTAGAACAACGTTAACATAACATTTTTACGAAGTGTTTCACTTAAATAAAGAAGGGCTGAATGAAATGTTCTTTTGATTTTATATAAGTTTAAAGCTTAACGCAGGGGATTTTACATGAACATATTTTTTACAGAAAAATCTTTTGTTTTTGCTGGTTTAACTTATTCCGTTGTAGGGGTCCACAGGGGGTCCACAGGGGGTCCACAAGTGAATAAGTGACTGGAAAAGGAGGAAAGGGGGGAAGGTTGGGAACCACTGCTATACACATTTATAGCCAAACGCCTCTGGTTACGCGCTCGCTAAGGGTGCCGTTGGTCCTTACTGTCTTCGATCGGGTGTTCCCGGTATACAAGTTTCACTGTAGATTAGGAGATATCAAATCTCTCCAAAATTTCAGAAATGGAATGTCCCAACGTCTGGCACCCACTATCACACCCCATTTCAACGCCAATTTGTTACGTCTATTGACAGAGACTCAGCTTTAAATGTAGCTGTTAAATTTACTGTAAAAGTTTCTTGCCAAAAACTGCCTTCAGGCTTGAATGTTTTTATAATAGAAGGCATTTCTTATAGCATGTCTCAAAAAAACAAAAACAAAAAAAAAAAACACCGTAAAATGTACCTTAAAAATTGTGAGTTCCTTCCTTCTAAAGTCAACTGACGATAGGCCAACCTATCCACTGCTATTAAATTATCATATGCGAATGACCTCACCCACTTGAAAAATTAAAACAAAAACGAATATGAAATACAAAGAGAGAAAAATATCAAATTTCCAGAAATTATTGATACCAGTCCAAACGGAATGACCAAAATCAGTCAATCAGTCAGTTAAGTGATACAGGATTTGGGCGATCATGTCCCGAAAGAGACATAACTGACTGGGCGTAAGATTATCCCGCAGTAGGTTGCCAATGCTTTCTGTGGTAGACTGGTTGCCATCCAAGGCTAAAGAACTCAATCTGTTTTATTATTTAGCCCATAACTGGTGGGAATAGACGGATTAATTCCTTTCCCAAGCGTATTTGCACGTAAGTGAATGCAAGAAATTCAACTGGAATTCGAACTCGGCTCCCCGATTTGTCGTTGTGAGCCTATATCTATTGCACCAGGACGAACATCCAAAAATCACCCTCACCAAATTTATAGCCAAAATATACAGATGCAAGTGCAAGAACACGGAATGCATGGTCATCAGCAAAAAGAGCAGTCCAAAGTGCTAAATACAGGTGGGGGGTGTTAAAATCAAGCAGGTACATAAATTTAGATATCTGGGAAGTCTTCTAACTGAAGACGGAAAGTACGACACAGAGATCCAAAGGCGAATTGGCATGGCGAAAGACACGTTCCAGAAGCCGAGTAAAGTATTAAGACACCGGAAAATTTCACTAGAAACAAAGAAGAGAGTACTCGATTGCTATGTGATGTCAGTACTTCAATATGGCAGGGAAAGTTGGACAACATCAACAAAGATGAAGGAAAAACTTGAAGCAGCTGAAATGTGGTTCTACAGAAGGATGCTGCGGATATCGTGGACCGAGCATGTGAGCAATGACGAGGTGTTGGAAAGAATGGAAACGAAAAGGAAATTAATATTGGGCATAAGAAAGAGACAACTGAAGGTCATGGGACATGCAATGAGGAAGGAGGGCTTGGAGAACCTGATACTAACAGGCTAGATAGGGTAAAAAAAAAAGGACAGAGGAAAGAAGCGGATAACATATTTGAAGAGCCTGAGCAGGTGAATGATAGAACGGGGGCTGCGTGATATTAGAGGAGAAAGCGTGTTAAGAGCTACCAGGGATAGGGAGACGTGGAAGGACATCATCGACTGAAAGATCAAAGGACGAAGAAGAAGAAGAAGAAGAAAAAGAAGAAGAAGAAGAAAAAGAAGAAGAAGAAAAAGACGAAGAATCTTGATTACTAATCAAGGCTCAAGAAATTTTCATAGCTACTGACAGCCACCAAAGAATCATGTCTTTTCAATTTTAAGCAGAAGACTTGGATCAATCCGTAGTAAGGCTTTCATGCACTTTCCAAAAGTGGTGCATGCTGGGATTGCCTATTCTAGACCGATAAGTTAAATAAATCACTTTTCTGACAAATCGATTATGGTAAGATTCGAACGCGGGCTTAATGTTGAGAAAGAGATATCGTGGACCGAGCATGTGAGCAATGACGAGGTTTTGGAAATGATGGAAACAGAAAGGAAATTAATATTGAGCATCAGGAAGAGACAACTGAAGTTCCTGGGACATGCTATGAGGAAGGAGGGCTTGGAGAACCTGATACTAACAGGCCAGATAGAGGGAAAAAGAGACAGACGAAAGCATATTTGAATGGCCTGAGAAGGTGGATGACAGAACGGGGATTTCGAGATGTTACAAAAGAAAGCGTGTTAAGAGCCCCCAGGGATAGGGAGACGTGGAAGGCCATGATCGCCTACGCCCTGAAAGGACATGGCACATAAAAGAAGAATATATATGCCAACTGTTCATAAGAAATTATAATGTGGGTATAAAATGGGGGATCGATTCTATATTATAATCAATATATAAACTGATCCCTCATTTTGCGGCCATGCTAGTTTCTATAGATTTATATTCTAGATTTATAGGCTTGACCTAGTGGATGACAGAACGAGGGTTGCATGGTGTAACAGGAGGAAGCGTGCTAAGAGCCACCAGGGATAGGGAGACGTGGAAGGCCATGATCGTCTACGTCCTGAAAGGACAAGGCACATAGAAGAAGAATATAGATGCATGTTGGTATTTCTTACTGGCCAATAAGACGGACCACTTCTCGGTCTCAACCGATTTCTGTACCTTCTCGTTTTGAAATCAGAAACCTGCGGTCGCTTGTCTGTAACCCTTTTGTGCCTTAACATCATTCTTCCTTTGCAGACGTTTTGCTTATTACTGACTTGCCTAAAAAGGTACACTAAAAAAAAGAAAAGAAAAATTTTTTTTAAATCAGTTAAGTGCCATATCTGATACACACTAGGACGATCATGTCTCCAAAATTGGGCAGGATATTATTCCACAGTAGTTTGCCATTACCTTCTGCGGTTGACTGGTTTCCAGTCGAGGCTATAGAACCCAATCTGTCCTGTTATTTAACCCATAACTGGAGGGAAGAGATGGATTAATACCTTTGCCAAGGGTATTTGCTCGTAAGTGAATGCAAGCAATTAATCTGGAATTCGAACTCGGCTCCTCGATTTCTCGTTCCCAGCCGATATCCACTGCGCCACAAAACACACTAAAAGAATGTTTCTTGTATAAAAATACTCATTTAAAGAAAAATTCTTCATTCATTCATCATTAGCGGTATAACAGGAATTCACATTGACTCACCAGATGTCTGCACAAGCAAATGATATAGATGTTGTCATGACATCAAGTTACTATGGCGCCACATTCTATTGTCTTTTTATACTGCTGACAGATTACTTTTGGCACGTCACTGTATAAATATTAACATTTTTGATAATGACAACGATGGTCGGAGGTACTTGAAGAAAACATTATTAACTTTCTGTAGTTGTTTTGTATATTCATTCAGCGGACTAATGCGTACGAACAAAAAGGGATAACGGGGTGTTATATGTGAGACTGGGGTAGAATGTTTGTACATTCCTACATCTTTGAAGTACTTTATCTCAAACACCTGTTTGTGGTGCAGATCTCAGCAGGAAGTGGTGGTGGTGGTGGGGGAGATCGAGAGAGAGAGAGAGAGAGAGAGAGAGAGTCATCAATCTTATGGGTCGTTCTCTTGAGCCTAATGACAGCGTCTGTCCGATGCAGATACCCGCTTAGGAAACGTCGTGAATGCAATAGATAATTTATTCACCCCTGACATTCGTGGCCGGCCAGCATCCGCCGCGCTTGATTTATGAATAAACGGAGTGAAACGCTTTCAGCAATTAAGAATGTAACATTGGTGTACCTTAGGAGAAATGATCAGAGAGAGAAAGACCTAGAGTTATGAAGGTGAGAAGAAAAATAGGCAAAATAGAATTAAGGGGACTGTTTAAGTTGACTAGTCAGTCAATTGAGTGCCATACGTGATACACGCTTTGGGCGATCATGTCTCGAATGAGACATGACTGACTGGGCAAAAGATTATCCCGCAGTAAGTTGCCATTGCTTTCTACGGTAGACTGGTTACGAGCCAAGGCTTTTGAACCCAATCTGTCCTGTTATTTAACCCATAACTGGAGGGACGATACGGATTAATATCTTTCCCAAGGGTATTTGTGTGTAAGTGAATGCAACGAATTCAAATAGAATTCGAACTCGGCCCCCAAATTTCTCGTTCCGAGTCGATATCTACTGCACCACAAGACCACTCGTAAAAAACCAGAAAATATATTTTTGATAAGTTCATCCCGAGCAAGGTGATAATGCCGCTAAGAAGCAAAGGGGTTTGTGAAGTTTTCCCCTCATTCTTGTTGCTTTTCTAACTTATGTTTTGCATAAATTGTTTGTTTGTATCATTTTTACCTTGTTCTTTTCTTTCTTTTATCATTGTTTAATGCTGACTTTGCCATTTTCCATATTCAGTGTGTCTGCTAATTACATTTAACCATGGCCAATTATTATGCAAAAATACCAGGGAGAAGAGTGAACGGGACGACAGGCAAAACTATCTGCTCCCTTTGAAAAGAAAAAAATCCTTCTAAATTTAAAGGGTCTTTTATTTATTGCATAAAAAATAGGGTCTCATTTTAAGGCAACATAAATGATCTACACAGCTTTTCTGTTGTTTTCATGTGTCCTTTCATATAAGACGTGTAACCATCGGGATATGCGTTGTGATGCAGTGGATATCGGCTCGGAACAAGAAATCAGGTAACCGAGTTCGAATTTCAGTCGAATTCACTGCATTCACTTACGTGCAAATACCCTTGGGAAAGGTATTAATCAGTCTCTTCCTCCCAGTTATGGGTTAATTGACAGGACTGATTGGGTTCTATAGTCTTGGCTGGCAACCAGTCTACCGCAAAAAGAAATGGCGACTTACTGCGGGAAAATCTTCTGCCCAGTCAGTCATGTCTCTTTCGAGACATGATCGCCCAAGCGTGTATCACGTATGGCACTTAACTGACTGACTGAATATAATAGTTGAAAACATGATTAAGGCTTCTACCGGGCATAAAGTGGGGGATAAGTTTCTATTGCTATGAAGTAATAAACTGATCCCCCAATAATTACTACTTAATATAATACACCTCTTCCTCCTCTAGCTATGAGTCAAAATAACGTGGCAGATTGGGTTCCATAACCTTGGTCGGCAACCAGTCTACCGCAGAGAGTAATGGCAACCTACTGCGGGAAAATCTGCCCAGTCAGTTATGTCTCTTTCGGGACATGATCGCTTAAGCATGTATCCCGTATGGCACTTAACTGACTGACTGAACCATCAGTAAATATAAAACTGATATGTCCTTGCATATTGATTCTATCTATACATGTGGAGTAAGAAAGTCCATAAAGGATCTAATTTTTGTTCAATCAAATTCTTTTCATGAGAAAGTTTAGATAAATATTTATGATTTTTTCCAAGTTGACAGAAAACATTAGATTTCATTGTAAATGATTTTTCTTCTTAATCATCTTTTGAAGAGACCCAGCACGTAAAGAAGTGTCCTTTTAATTCACTGTTTGGTAAGGAATATGATTGGTTTCTACGACATAATTTAAAGCCTTGACTTAAATAGATTTAATGTTCATGATCGTAACAACGTTTTATGGACAACCATTCTTGAAACAAATAAGGGAAAATTCAATTCGGCCCCGTGAAATTAATGAACATACTTTTGTTCATCGTTCCGTAACCTCAGAAACGTGCGGAAACTAAACAATCATAAATGTCTCGTCTAGCTTTAATGATGCAAGAAAAATACGATTAAGATTCATATAAAATTCGTTTATTTGACAAATACGTGTATAAAGATTATATTAAAGATTTTAAATGTTTTATCTTTGAAGAATAAATGAAGTTGATACATATTTGTCTATGCTTCTGAGATGAGATATTGTAATTATTTGTATTATTTACATTGTTCAGACTGTTGTCTTAATCTTTATTGCAATATTTACGACTTTTCAGCCGTTTACGCTCCGACCTTCTTCGGTTGATTGGGATTTTAAACCGAACACTATATTTCATATCTTTCATTTGCAAATGAATAAAACAGAAATAAATTCCCACGCAGCGATATGTAATAATCACACTATCATCAAAGATAATATTATAACAAGTCTTCAATGTTTTTTTTTTATTATACAAAAATCGTTTACAGTATTTACATTATTCAAACTATTGTTTTCATTTTTGTTTATACTCCATTGATTGTAATAAAGGTTTCGGTTCAAAATTCCTAGCACCTGAGCAAGGCCGGAGTGTACGACGGCTGAAACCTCGTACAAATGGCAACAAAGATGAGGACAATAGTCTGAATAAATAAATACTGCAAATACTACCTCGTCTCAGAAATATAGTCAGTCAGTTAAGTGCCATACGTGATGCACGCTTGGGCGATCATGTCTCTTTTGAGACATGACTGACTGGGCAGATGATTATCCCGCAGTAGGTTGCCATTGCTTTCTGTGGTAGACTGGTTGCCGACCAAGGCTATAGAACCCAATCTGTCCTGTTATTTGACCCATAACTGGAAGGAAGAGACGGATTAATACCTTTCCCAAGGGTATTTGCGCGTAAGTGAATGCAATGAATTCGGCTGGAATTTGAACTCGGCTCCCCGATTTCTCGTTCCCAGCCGATAACCAATGCACCACAACGCACATACAGACAAATACTAAAAACGAAGTATCGAAAATCTTTTGTTTTGTTTTTTTTCATTGAGAGCGCCATTATTTTTTATTTTAACTATCTTCACTTGTCCGTCATGATTATTCTGGCGAACCTGTACGACATTAACACCACCCGAAAATATCTTGATTATCTTTTTCTTTTACTTTTTTCAATGCAATATCATCGATTTAGACCCTAAACTTTCCGATTATCATAAAAAAAAAAATTGAAAAAAAAAATCATTATTTAAAATTTGTAGGGGGTGCTCAGTTTCTCATACAACCTTATAATAGTAAATCGATCCTCCATTTTGGAAACACTTGCGTTTGAGGTCGCTTTGATGCCGCTAAGACCATGTATAAAGAAGCTTACATTTTGAAGATCGACAAACCCATGGTTGTGGTACAGTGGATAGCGGCTCGGAACGAGAAACCGGGGAGCCGCGTTCGAATTCCAGTTGAATCCATTGTGTTCACTTACGCGCAAATACCCTTGGGAAAGGTATTAATCCGTCTATTCCTTCCAGTTATGGGTTAAATAGCAGGACAGATTGGGTTCTCTAGCCTTGGTCAGCAAGCAGAAAGCAATGGCAAACTACTGCGGGATAATCTTCT
Organism: Ascarosepion bandense; assembly: GCA_037127315.1. Taxonomy (NCBI): domain Eukaryota; kingdom Metazoa; phylum Mollusca; class Cephalopoda; order Sepiida; family Sepiidae; genus Ascarosepion; species Ascarosepion bandense. The sequence goes on from JBBBDQ010001180.1 coordinate 1,394,857, forward strand.
GCCCAGTCAGTCATGTCTCTTTCGAGACATGATCGCCCAAGCGTGTATCACGTATGGCACTTAACTGACTGACTTATTATCAATGAAAAATAATTTATGTTAAACATTAAAAAAAAATGGACAGAGTTTCTTTAAAATAACTCTTATTGAAAAAAAAAATGAAATAAAAATATGACATGTGAAAAAAAAAATGGACAGAAAATATTTCAAATAATGCCTGTCAAGTTTTGAAAACAAAGGAAAAAGAAAAAGGGCATTCAACTCGAAGCGAATGTTTCCAAAATGGAGGATCGATTTACTATAACGTTGTATGAGAAACTGAGCACCCTCTAAAAATCTTTAAATATTGAATTTTTTCAATTTCTTTTGACAGTCAGAAACTTTATGTACTCATCGATAAGAATGCACTGAAAATGTCGTACAGGTCTGCCCATTCTTCTTTTAAAAAGCGATGATTAAAAATGTAAACATAAAAATAAGATTTTCTTGAGAATTTGCAACAAATACAGTAAATATTATTTCTTTATTAGATTGAGAAAAAAGAGTAACAGAGAGAGAGAGAGAGAGAGAGTATTTGAAGAGTAATAAGCAGGAGGAAAGAGACACAAGAACTGAAAACTGGATACTTCTTTGTTTTCCTGTTCACAAGTACAAACATGAAATATATCAAATTCGATGCGGACACACACAGACATACATGATACGCACCGAGAGCACATATATGAAATTATTTGTTTGAACATTATTGAACGAAGCCAAATCAAGCCTATATAACACAATTTTCATTTAGACTGTGGTGTCATTCGTACTCAAATCAATTGTTAGCTTCCCCTATGTTGATAGGGGTCGCAGGTTTGGATCCTGCCGAATGACACACATTTTCGTAACAAAATTTATCCTAAATAATCAAGCCGGTAGAAATAAATATACTGTTGAATTAAAAACAGATATCTACTCAAATAATTGGAGTAGATAGACTAAACTTAATTGGAGTAGATAGACTAAACTATCGCCCGGTTCACACTCCACCCACATCTATTGAAAAGGTGAAGATGCTCATCATTTGTTTCCGGTTTAGGATGTGGTTTCTGGTTTTTTTTTTGCCAGTCTTTTTACTCTTACGTAGCTCCCTGCGCATCAGTGGCGTTTTCGCCTTGCTTGGGGTGAAGGTGAAGATGCTCATCATTTGTTTCCGGTTTAGGATGTGGTTTCTGGTTTTTTTTTTTGCCAGTCTTTTCACTCTTACGTAGCTCCCTGCGCATCAGTGGCGTTTTCGCCTTGCTTGGGGTGATATGATTAAAAAAAAAAAAAAATGAACAATAAAAAAATAAGAATATTGATTAAAAATAATGTTAAAACAAATAATTTCAATATGTCGGTTGTTAGAACCATTTCGTTAATCTTCGGGATTTTCCGTAACACACACACACACACACACACACACACACACACACACACACACACACACACACACACATATATATATATATATATATATATATATCAATAAGATTATAACTATACTCGTGTCGAAAGACCTTCCACGAATCTACGAACAAGGCAAAAAATGGTTATAAAAAAAGTGAAGAGCTAAGTACATGAACATCAGTCAAAATGGTTCGGACCGAGTCAGCACGTAGCCCAAAGAAAAAAACCCCGATACGAATAATCAACTAACAAAACGCGCTCAATAATTAAGTAGAGCTTTCCCTGACGATTCGTTCAGGTGAAACCTAGCTAGATCTGTCTGACTCATTATATATATATATATATAGTCATCCGCAGACATATCTGTTTCGCTCTATCACAGCTCATCAGTACGGTTAGACTCCGATTGCTTTTAGCCCGGGATTGAAACCCGACCGAATTGGCGTCAGTCGACGATTCTACATCTGGGCCATGGGCGCACGGTAGAAGAAGGCAGACTTTTTAGCGTGTATATTGTCATTATACCCGCCCAATAGCCAGAGTGCTCTAATCCATTACTGAATGAGCGATGCGTACATGCCAGAGTAGCTACTGTTTTTCAATGTATACCATTCTTCCACAGTGCTCAATCAAGTGTGAGAGCGTAAACACACACACACACACACACACACACACACACACACACACACACTCACACATATATATATGATGGTTACCATCAATTTTAACTACCTGATGAGACATTGTTTTTCAATGTCGAAACAAAGTGTATAATTTTGTAGTAGTTTGTAGTTTTTCACATGCTCTAACGTAATAATATATAATATATAATATATATATAATAATAATAATATATATATATATATATATATATATATATATATATATATATATTTGTATGAATAACAACGGTCTTTTATAGTAGAGAGGATTACTATGATGTAATTGCCAAAAATAAATTTAAGAGACTTGCAGAGACATGAATAACATTTTATTTTATTTCTTTTTTCTGTTCATAGATAATATATTGTTCTTCCCATTATGTAAATAACAATTGTTTATCAGGAACCTGTTGAGTGAGAAGTGAATAAAACATCTCGCTGTGTGTCTGTAAGTACTAAGAACCCCCACCATTCCACCGGCCGTGGGGTTTCCGCGGCCAGATTTACAGGATATATCGCGTGTTGTTTCACGTCTCGACCTGATAGAATGTCAGGGTCACAGTTTACCTAAGCCAGTAAGCACTAAGGAAAGGTGAAGGAGAAAAAAAGAAAAAGGAAAAAAAAAGTAAAAAAAAAAGAGATGAGTGAGAGATTGATGCTTCGTGGCGCGGACAGGAATATGAGGATGGGAGCGAGGGCTGAGGTGTACCACGTGACATCCGGTCTATCGGTTCTTTCTTGTGAGAAATGATTTTTTTTTATGAATGAGTCCTACAGATAATGACACCCACCGTCAACTTCTTTTTTCATTCATTTTTAACTTTGTTTTTTATTAGTTAATGTTTTCTCTTGTTTTTTTTTTCTAAATTCTTGTTTCTTCGCCTAATTTTCTTTTATTTTTCATTCTTTCTTTTTTTTTTTCATTTTATTCTTCATCCTTTGTTTACTTATTCTGTTATTTTTTAACTTTTTGTCTATTTTTCTTCCCGCCTACATAGCGAACTGAATTAACATTGTCATGTCAACCAAGTTAATGAGTTAGCATTCATCCTTACCTCAAACCAATCTCCCTGACCGCCACAATAATTTCAGAGTTGGTATCGTGCCTTAATTAGTAAAAACACTAATCCATTAATTGAATTACTGAATGTCTCCACGGACAAACTGCCTTCTCATAGATAAAATAACTTTTGATCATCGCATTTAAGTATTTAAACCCATGCACATACATATCTCACCTTACATCGGTAATTTGTTGCAGGAGAGGCGACTAAAGTCGAAAAATGACTTAAGTCGAGTTATTACGCGACCTAGGTTTCTACCATGAGTGGTGTCTTCAGGCGATTTGCAATAACTGATTTTACCGTTTACCGTTTTTTTATTTTAAGAACGCTCAAGTAACGATGTGTTTTTTTTTGAACGCTCACGTTAAAATAAAAAAAAGAAGGTAAACAGTAAAAGTTATTGCAAATCACCTGAAGACACAACTCATGGTAGAAACCCAGGTCGCGTAATAACTCGTTTACAAATGGAAAATATTCAAAAGTTCTACAATATAATTGTATTGAACACATTAATACAAATTAAACAATCAACCAATATATATATATATTGTTACGAGGATGCATTTTTATAGAAAAATAATAATAACAATGTTTAAAAAGTTGTAGTAAGGGATTCTATTGAGTCCTACTTGTTATTCCGAAAAAGTTTTAATTTATGACGTAGTCGTAAAAATAAGGAAATTAGAAATAGAACGTTTGGAAGATTGTGGAATGTTCCAGTAAAATCTAGAGATTTCTAAAAGTTCTAGAAATATGCAAATTAAGTGTTAGCTTCTGTACAAATAGGTTTGGGGCAATGTTACCAATGTTTGCTGTTGTTATCAACTCCGGTTTGTGATTCAAGGATTTATATCCAACCGAAAGAATCTATAAGAAAAGTTGCCGACCAAATGAAACCTGAAAGAGAACCTCATAGAGCTATAGGGTAAATATATATTTTTGACTCTTTCATTGAAAATACTTAAAATTATCTTTTATATACTAATTTGAGAATTTCCAGAAAGTATAGCACTCAACTTCTTCGCCAACTTAACTGGGTAAAGATATTTGACACCTTGCCTTCCCTTTTCTCTCCTCGTAAAACTCACCAGTAGTAAACTCTGTTTTTTGTTTTGAATGTGTTATGTTGTGCGCAACAGAAATATTGTGTAAATAAATACCAACAACGGAAATATAGCAAATTGATATATTACCAGGAGAAATAGTATTTACAAAAGAGATTGTTAGTAGTATACAGGAAAAAGGCTTTAGTAGCAGGTATCGTCGTAAGACGTAGAGTCTGATAATAGTACACTTCCGGGTCACTACCGGAAATACTCGACAGACTTGTTACTCGAGACTGATTCTCGAGGTCTTCCCACTACTACTTTATGTAGTGATTAGACTAGTCCATTATAGTAGAACACAGGTGGAGAGCGCCCTAAACAAAAATTGTATATTTTGTTAATATTTTATTTGGTATGTTTTGTAAATTAAATATTTGTCTGTGATTTATTTCTGAGTATTTATTTTGACTTTTATATATATATATATATATATATATATATATATATATATATATATATATATTATCGATTTTCTGCACTATTGTAAGAACTGCAACCTTGAAATTTCTGAATATCGTTTCTTATGTCTTTGTCTATGAGTGCATCAAATTTGATTAAAATCAGACCACTACTTCTATGACCCGATTTTTTCGATTATCGATTTTCGATATTTATCGGTGGTACCTCGACACAAACCCTAGCTAAGAACACTCGCATACGCTTATAGTACAACTGTGTAAATTTTCAAAAAAATCGGTTCAGCCGTTTCGGTGTCTATAGGTAACAGATACACACACACAGAGACACACACACAAAGTTTCATTTATAAATAAGTTTAGATTAGATACAGTTTACGCCTTTAGTAACTGACGACGATGAATTCACTTTATTTTTATAAACCCTTAACAGATTTATAAATTGATAATAAACTACAGTTGCGGAGGTGACTAATACTGTTTTCATATCTTGAAGGCAAACTAGGTTGACTTAAAATAGTAAAAATGATTTGTTTTTCTTTCAAGCGAATACAGTCTCTACTCACAATAATTTTAATTGATTTATTGCCAGAAATCTTCATGAAATTCGATAGAAAACGCGTCTAATAAAATCGATTTTTTGTACGTAATATCAGACCTGTCAACCGGAAGTCTCTCTCCCGGAGAGAGACTTCCGATTTTAAGCTCTTCATCCTGGTGTTCAAGTTCGGAAGTAGCGTTTTCCCGGTTCACTGTTAAGCGTCGGTCATCTGCCGAGTTTGTTTCCTCTACTAAAAGAGATGCCCAGGGAAAACACTTCCTGTTCAGATTGCATGTGTTTTGAAAATTGTTTTATCATTTCCGGTCAAATTCGATAGCTGATTTAAAAAAAATAAAAATAATAATAATAATAATAATAGTAATAATAATAATAATAATAAACCTCTGCATGGCCAATATCCAGTACGTGCCAATAAATCCAATGTTGACAAAGTTAATACTCATCGATGGTTACGTGCATCTGGATTAAAGTCTGAAACTGAAGGATTTATACTTGCAGCACAAGACCAAAGTCTTTTCACGAGAAACTTTCAGGCAAATATTATGCATAATAATATGGATCCAAAATGCAGGTTTTGTGATAAACACCAAGAAACAATAGACCACCTAATCTCAGGCTGTTCTGTGCTTGCCCCAAACGAATATAAAAATCGCCACGATAGAGTTGGGCAATATTTACATTGGGCAATGTGCAAACATTATGGAAAAGCTGTAAACAAACACTGGTATGAACATCATCCAGCACCGGTTACAGAAATAGAAGATGTAACCATTCTATGGGATTACACCATCTACACAGACAGAAAAATTGAAGCAAACAGGCCAGACATTATTGTTAAAAACCAGAAGGAGAAAACTTGTCTATTAATTGATATGGCTTGTCCAGCGGATTGTAACATAGCAATCAAGGAATTTGAAAAACTGTCAAAATATAAAGACCTGGAAATTGAAATAGAAAAAATGTGGAAATTGAAAACAAGAGTTGTGCCAGTGATAGTAGGTGCACTTGGAATGATAAAAAATGGAACAAAACAACACATTGAAAGAATCCCTGGAAACCCCAGCTTAAGAGATATACAAAAAATTGTATTATTAAGTACAGCCCACACACTAAGGAAAACGTTATCTATGTAATGCTGGGGATGATAGGGAGGATAGAAAAACATGAAATGGAGTCATAACAACACGCCACTACCTGCCTTAGGTCTCCCCGCAGACTTGGTTGGTAGTGAGACCAATGCAGAAATCTAAATATGATGAAAAATGACATAGTAATAATAATAATAATAATAATAATAATAAATTTGAAAAAACTATTGAAATATAAAGACCTAGAAATTGAAACGGAAAAAATGTGGAAATTGAAAATAAGAATCGTACTAGTGATAGTAGGTGCACTTGAAGTGATAAAAAAATGGAACAAAACAAGACATTAAAAGAATCCTTGGAAACCCCAGCTTAAGGGATATAAAAAAAATGTCTTGTTAAGTACAGCCCACACACTAAAGAGAAATGTCTCTATGTAACGCTAGGGATGTTATGGGAGGTAGAAAAAACATGAAATGGAGCTATAACAACACACCACGACCTGCCTTAGGTCTCCGCAGACGTGATAGGTGGTGCGACCATAGCAGAAATCGAATTAAGATGAAAATGTAATGATAATAATAATAATGATGATGATGTTAAGAATAAAAATCATAATAACTATTCTTATTTTTTTTTACAAGTGAAAATCTGGTTGGAAATGGGTTAATTTGGTTTAAAATCAAGCCTCTCCGTTGGAAATAACTGCTGTGAATGCGAGTAATAATTTTATTGAGTAACATTTTCGGAGTTGATTTTTTTTTTTTTCTGAAATTAGAGATCTAAATCTCCAGATTATCATTTTTTTAGGTTGACCGGTCCGAAGTAATACTAACTTAATATCAATTGTTATAATGTATTACGTTTCGGAAATGTTCATGAAATCCAGTCACGTTTGAAACGAGAGGATATATTTTTTTTATCCTTTTGGGATAGTATTTCAGTTATTATTGCTGTTATTTGAGACAATCGAAGAGGACAAAATCCACCTTTTCGGAAAAAAAAAAGATACTTACTTGTCCACAGCTTCGAACGTGTTATAGGCAATCCATTTTGCACGAATGAATTGCAGGCACAAAAAAACAAAACAAAAAAAACAAGACCTCCTACAGAAGTTAGCTGAAGAGAGTCACAAAAAAGGACTAAAAATAAACTGCAAGAAAACCGAATGCATGGTCATCAGCAAAAGGTGCAACCCCAAATGCCAAATACAGGTGGGGGATACTAGAATCAAGCTAGTACAAAAATTTAAATACCTAGGAAGTGTTATAATAGGAGATGGAAAGTGTGACACAGAGATCCGAAGGGGAATTGGCATGGCGAAAGACACGTTCCAGAAGCTGAGTAAAGTACTAAGACACAGGAAAATTTCACTAGAAACAAAGAAGGGAGTACTGGATTGCTATGTGATGTCACTTCTTTAATACGGCAGTGAATGCTGGACGATATCATCGAAGATGAAGGAAAAACTTGAAGCAGCTGAAAGATGCTGCGGATATCATGGACCGAGCATGTGAAGAGGGTACAAATGAAAAGTTTCAAATTTGCCGATGGTTTCCATTTCAATGAAGCAAGCATTAAGCAGATAAATTGTTATCGCCGTTTCTTTTTCTTTTTTCTTATTCTTTCTTTTTCTCACTAAAACAAACAGCATAGCTTTTTTTATTTTATTTTATTTTTCAATTGGAGTAGATAGACTAAACTATCGCCCGGTTCACACTCCACCCACATCTATTGAATAGGTGAAGAGGCTCATCCCTTATTTCCTGTTTAGGATGCGGTTTCGGTTTTCTTTTTTCCAATCTTCTCACTCTTTTTTTTCAATTGGAGTAGATAGACTAAACTATTGCCCGGTTCACACTCCACCCACGTCTATTGAACAGGTGAAGAGGCTCATCCCTTGTTTCCGGTTTAGGATGTGGTTTCCGGTTTATCTCTTTTCCAATCTTTTCACTCTTACGTAGCCCCCTGCGCATCAGTGGCGTTTTCGCCTTGCTTGGGGTGATATGATTAAAAAAAAATCTCTGATATTTCTTCTTCCGTCTTTAAAAAGAAATAAAAGCGGTCTATTATTTATATTAGGTAATGTCAGGACGTAAGGCGATTCTTAACTTACTAGCTAACAGATGAACAAGCAGAATTTTCTGATGAAATAAACATTTGCTATATTACTGAATGTGTTTGTGCAGTGGATATCGACTCGGAACGACAAATTGGGGAGCCGAGTTCGAATTCCAGTTGAATTTTTTTCTCACTCACTTACGCACAAATACCCTTGGGAAATTTATTAATCCGTCCCTTCCCTCCAGTTATAGGCAAATAATAGGAAATTGGGTTCTCTAACCTTGACCGCAGCAACCTATCGTAACCTACTGCGGGATAATCTTATGCCCAGTCAGTCATGTCTATTTCGAAACATGATCGCCCAAAGCGTGTATCACGTATGGCAATTAACAGACTGACTGAATATAACAGTTGTAAAAATAATTAAAATTTGTACTGAGCATCAGTGGGGGATCGGTTTTCTATTGTTATGAAATAATAAACTGATCTCCCACTAATACTTAATATAATAATGTAATATAATCTATCTCTTCTCCCTCCAGCCATGAGTTAAATAATAGGACAGATTGGGTTCTATAGCCTTGGCTGGCAATCAGTCTACCGCAGAAAGTAATGCCAACTTATTGCGGGATAATCTTCTGCCAAGTCAGTCATGTTTCTTTCGAGTCATGATCGCCCAAAGCGTGTATCATTTTGATGTTATGTATAGCTGGCCTCTCGTATCCAGAAATGCCTGCCCACAAGGGCCGCTAGTTAATCCCCGTGAAGACGTCTTCTCAGACACATTTTTGTGTTTAAGCTTTTCATCCTTATCTTCCAGTTTGGAAGTATCGTTTTCCCGGTTTAACCGTTAAGCGTCGGTCGTCCGGCGAGTTTTTTTTTCTCTGCTAAAAATGCTGCCGAGGGAGATAAAAACACTTTCTGTCCAGATTGCCTGTTTTTCGAAAATCGTTTTATCGTTTCTGGTTACCCAGAGTACCCACCTGTGGTTTGAGTGGACATTAGTTACAGTTTCTGGGGGGGAAAAAAACGCGTTATCTAGCGTTTGAACAAGGTCAGGACGCTCTAAATCGTCGGTGACGCTGACCAACCATCAAGAGTTTCCAAAGGGTCTATTCAATTTTACTCACAAGGCTTGGGTCAAGCCGTGGTATTGTTTTCAAGCACTCTCCAAAGGTGCCGCACCCTGGGATCATTTCCTTTAGACCGATAACATCAAGAAGTTACCTTCCTGACAAGTCAACCATTCGAACCCGGGTTTCATAGTCAAAAAGAGAACGTCTAACCACGAGCCATTACTATACTCAATTAGTATCGAACACGTCAGGACAATTTCAGAAAACTATATACTGAATTTAAAATACCTTTCGATTTCGCACGCAAACACTATAGCATCAAGAAAAGATTAGTTTTTTATACGACGCAAGGCAACACATGAAACATGAAAATCTTTGGTATAATATAAAGATTACGTAATTTGATGACAGTGAATGCTTTGCGCATGTCAGAAAAATAGCAAGGTAAAAAGAGGCTATTGTCCATTCTTAACACTGATCGTGTATACGAGTTTTATTTTATGATTCACACCTGGAATGTTTTTCTTCAATTCGGGCAAAGCAAAGAAAAAGAGAGAAAAAAGAAAGAAGAAACAATATAACACTTCTATTGTACATTATCCATCAGTCAATTAGTTAAGTGCCATACGTGATACACGCTTGGGCGATCATGTCTCGAAAGAGACATGACTGACTGGGCAGAAGATTATCCCGCAGTAGGTTGCCATTGCTTTCTGCGGTAGATTGGTTGCCGACCAAGGCTATAGAACCCAATCTGTCCTGTTATTTAACCCATATCTGGAAGGAAGAGACGGATTAATACCTTTCCCAAGGGTATTTGTGAGTAAATGAATGCAATAAATTCAACCGGAATTCGAACTCGGCTCCCCGATTTCTCGTTCCGAGCCGATATTCACTGCACCACAACGCACATTATCCGTACACAATCATAAAAGCTGAGTGTCGATATTATTGTAAAAAATTGTTCACGAATCAGGTCAGATGTAAATGCGAGGTCTGTCCGGAAATGATCCACCCAAATAATATTAACGAAAAAGAAACAGCCTACCTAGGGCAATAGTACATTAGTCCACTTCAAATATTCCCATTGGAAACCAACTTACTTATTCAAAAGCTCTTTCCTAATTCTCGACACAGATTGACAATTACACTTTCGGGTTCATCATCATCTTTATTTTGTTCTCTTTAATCTCGTCCATCGTCTGAGATTTCCCCCGTTTCATAATCGATAACAAAAGTTGCAGGAAGCTAAATTTTGATTCAAGAGAGAGACGACACACCTGGGTGATATGATATGATATGATATGATATGATATTATATATATATGTATGATATATATATGATACATATATATTACAAAAATAATGAAGAAGGAAACCTTCACAAGCCGTAAAGAATCAGCCATTTTGAATGTAACCGGTAAATAGTACACACAACAAATAACGACACATAGTCGACTGTGTAATCGCACGGGAGAGTGTCGATCACCGCATTCGCAGTAAGGCCGCACAATTGGTTGATAGATACGTGTGCAGACTGGGCAGAATATTTTCCCGCAGTAGATTGCAATTATTTTCTGCGGTAGACTAGTTCCGATCAAGGCTGTAGAACCCAATGTGTCCTGTTATTTAACCAATGGCTGGAGGGACAAGAGACGGATTAATACCTTTCTCAAAGGTATTCGCGCGTAAGTGAATGCAACGAATTTATCTGGAATTTGAACTCGAATTCTCCGATTTCTCATTCCGATATCCACTGCACCCCAACGCATATCCTTATGTCATGTAGAAAGAAGATTAAATTCCATTTATTACTAATAGCCAGCAATATTAGCTTGTTAACCATTACAAATGCTTAAGTACTTCGCACAACGCTTAACTGAGTCTGTCACACGTCCGCGACTGTTTATTAGTCAGCGTGGATTGAATTCACTGCACGGTAGTAATGGTCTGCTCGTTAACCATCGCTCTACAGTGAGTTACTTTATATGAAGCTCACTATCACCACACAGTAGTTATTGCCTAGTAAACTAGCTCGTTAACCGTTACCCTCCGGCGCCCAGGGTATTAAGGTGTTATTGTGTACTGTTTTATTATTTAAAGAGGTAGGACCAAAGAACGTTTGCACTAAGTAATTGCGATATTACTGACATCTGACATCTGGGTGAAATTTATCTTTCCAAGGTGTCTGGGTGGAGGAGGTTAAGTGGGTAGTAATCGGGTAGGGAAAAGACGAAATCCACGCTATTGAAGGCATTTTGTATTAGTATCTGTTCTTTATATCTTTTCCTACACTCTTTCTTTCTTTCTTTCTTTCTTTCTTTCTTTCTTTCTTTTTTCTTTCTTTTATCGGTTTCTATACTTTTATTCTTTGTATTATTATTATTATTATTATTATTATTATTATTATTATTTATTATTATTATTATTATTATTATGTCATTTTTCATCATATTTCGATTTCTGCTTTGGTCTCACTACCAACCAAGTCTGCGGTAAGACCTAAGGCAGGTAGTGGCGTGTTGTTATGGCTCCATTTCATGTTTTTCTATCTTCCCTATCATCCCAAGCATTACATAGATAAAGTTTTCCTTAGTGTGTGGGCTGTACTTAAAATGACAATTTTTTGTATATCTCTTAAGCTGGGGTTTCCAGGGATTCTTTCAATGTGATGTTTTGTTCTATTTTTTATCATTCCAAGTGCACCTACTATCACTGGCACAACTCTTGATTTCAATTTCCACATTTTTTTCTATTTCAATTTCCAGGTCTTTATATTTTGACAGTTTTTCGAATTCCTTGGTTGCTATGTCACAATCCGCTGGACAAGCCATATCAATTAATAGACAAGTTTTCTCTTTCTGGTTTTTAACAATAATGTCTGGCCTGTTTGCTTCAATTTTTCTGTCTGTGTAGATGGTGTAATCCCATAGAATGGTTACATCTATTTATTATTATTATTATTATTATTATTATTATTATTATTATTATTATTATTTTCTTTCTCGCTTATCTTACTCCGCTCCCTCATCTTCTAATCGTTTTATCTTTCCCCTTTTCTCTTTCTTATCCTCAAATCTCTCTTTCTCCCTTTCACTCTTTCTCTCACAATTTCTCCCTTTGAGAGAATTTGAGAGAGAAAATATTTCTTACGCAAATAAACATTTTCTTAACTTCTTTT
>JBBBDQ010001180.1:1412500-1420000 GCA_037127315.1 Ascarosepion bandense
CTGGAATTCGAACACAGCTCACCGATTTCTCTTTCCGAGCCGATATCCACTGCACCTCAACGCACATCCGTCACTAAACGCTTGCAGCACCTGGTATTCCCAAGCGGTCACCCATCTAAGTACTGACCAGGCTCAACGTTGCTTAACTTCGGTGATCGAGCGAGGTAAGAAAATAGTATCTTTAATGTAACGCGTTTCAATTTAACAAGCTTCTTCAGAGATTTTTAAAGACGTATGATTTAATTTTTTTTACATTTTAAAAGCCCACAGAAACATTTATGTTGAATAAGGTTTGATTTCAATGGTCCGATACTTGTAATAAAGCAATGGATGGATATTTTAAAAGAGATTGTATGTATGCGAAAATAATGTATGTGTCAAGCGTATGTAAAGTTTACATACATCTATAGTTTAAATACGCTTGACAACAATAAATTTAATAGCAAAACGACCAGCATTACGTTTTCTGTAGTTGAAGTCATGAAAGTATGATCAAAATATTTAGATTTCGGCATAGACTTAATTGGAGTAGATAGACTAAACTATCGCCCGGTTCACACTCCACCTACGTCTATTGAACAGGTGTTCCCAGTTTAGGATATGGTTTCCGGATTTCTCTTTTCCAATCTTTTCACTCTTACGTAGCCCCCAGCACATCAGTGGCGTTACCGCCTTGCTCGGGATGATATGATTAAAAAAAAAATAACCCATTGTGGCTTATATACCACTGAAAAAAAAAATTAAGCAACCAACCTTGATAATGTTTTTTTTTTTGTTTTTTTTATTTTTATTTTTTTTCACACTCAACAATCCGTCGTCTCGTAGTGGATCTGCTGTCTTTCTAAAGGTGAAATGGTAAAAAATAAAACATTTTTTTAGATCTGGTATGCAGAAAATATAACTTATTTTCTTCCTTCTTCAACGATTAGGAAAAAAACACAATTAAAGAATTATATATATATATATATATATATATAATTCTTTAATTACTTAGTTTCTGGTCATAATTATCGTATCTTATGATATATATATTATTCAGGGCTTGTTTCATTTTCTTTGTTTTGAGACTGTATCGGGATAAGAGTAAGGTTTTGGAAAGCCGTCCATACGTTTCAACAACAGTTTTTTAAAAAAATTTCATTAACACACACACGTATATCTATCTATCTATCTATCTATCTATCTATCTATCTATCTATCTATCTATCTATCTATCTATCTATCTATCTATCTCAGCCTGTTCAAATCTATCTATCTATCTATCTATCTATCTATCTTGCGTGGTTGGAATTGAATGCATAGCCTTAAATGTGTGATATATTCAACAAATATCTACATTCTTTTTAAATTCAGTCAGCCTTAATCACATTTTATTTTAGCGTTATTTTACACGCTTTTTTTCCGCCTGGACACCGCCCGCTTGGCGGCAAACCCTTTTGTACCGTAAATATTTCTCTAATCAGTTGAGCATTTGTAATCAGCAGAAAAGGAATAAGGCAAAACGCATTTCACCTTTTCTGTCGTTGCTGGTTGTTTTTGTTTGATTGTCGATTCTTTTTCTTTTCTTTGCTTTTATAGTTTGTCTTTCAGGTCGAACGGAAAAGAAAATGTGGCGCGAATTTGTATCAATGCAAGCGAGAAATGACGGGATAAGAAGAAGAAAATCTAACTGGTGTTTTTGCTTGTTTCTTTCAGGGAATATATGGGTGGGTGCTTAGGTGGTAATCAGCCTCAAATGAGTCAGCGTCTTTATTTGTTGCTTCAAACTAGAATCTTTCATGTCTGTTTGATTTGAAAAGCGACATTCCCCCTATGATTTGTGCAGACGCGATCTACAGAGAAGAGAAGGAGAAGGAGAAGGAGTTTGTCCGTGAGGAAGAGACAAGGAGGAGGGATAGACTGACGAAGAAGCAATTTAACAAGAAATTAAAGGAGCGAGAAAGTGTGAGGCAGGAGGGGCCGAGAAAAAGAAAAGAAAAGAGGTAAAGAAAGAGAAAAGAAAGAAAGAAAATAATAACGAAAGTGAGAGAGAAAAAGAAACCGATGAGGTTGAAAGAAATCGAAGGAAATGAGAGAAAGAAAAAGAATGATGAGAAAAAGAGAATGTAGGCTGGAGAAAGAGAAAGGGAACAAGCAGAGATAGCGATATTTTCTTCTTTTTTTTTTCTTCTTTTAGTCATATCACCCCGAGCAAGGCGCTAACGCCACTGAAGCGCAGGGGGCTACGTAGGAAAGAAAAGATTGGAAAAGAGAAAGCCGGAAACCACATCCTAAACAGGAAACAAGGGATGAGCCTCTACACTTGTTCAATAGACGTGGGTGGAGTGTGAACCGGGCGATAGTTTAGTCTAGAAAGAAAATAAAACAAGAAAGTGGAGAGAATGAAAGATATACGGTAAAGTGGAATTATACCATTTACCCAGACATTAGTATAAAGTAAGCATAAATTGCCAACCAGGTCTCACTGTTTACTGTTGAACTAGTTAGGCCATTTCTGCTTTAACAATATTTTTCTTCCAAAACTATGGATTAAATAGTAAAACTTGATTCTGGAAAAATCATTTATATTCGCAATGCATTAATGCAATATTAACTCACAAAAAGATATACGGTAAAGTGGAATTATACCATTTACCCAGACATTAGTATGAAGTAAGCATAAATTGCCAACCAGGTCTCACTGTTTACTGTTGAACTAGTTAGGCCATTTCT
The DNA here is from genome assembly GCA_037127315.1 of Ascarosepion bandense. Classification (NCBI taxonomy): domain Eukaryota; kingdom Metazoa; phylum Mollusca; class Cephalopoda; order Sepiida; family Sepiidae; genus Ascarosepion; species Ascarosepion bandense. Next base: position 1,415,213 of record JBBBDQ010001180.1, read on the forward strand.
GCTTTAACAATATTTTTTCTTCCCAAACTATAGATTCTGGAAAAATCATTGATACTTACAATAAATTAATGCAATATTCACTCACAAAAAATAAAAAAGATTATTATAATCTATAATAATTTCAGCATTAAATCCCGAGATTCTTGAGAAAATTCAAAGATGGATCTGCAATGTAATCGATCCTGATCTGGCACATAGACTTCATTCACTTTCCCACCGACGTGACTTGCCTTCCCATTGTTTTTTACAATCTTCAAAAAATTTGAATGCAGCGTCAATCGCCATTTGCTATCATTTTGAACCCTGTTCCTCTTGTCTACCTACCTTCAATACTACCCATTTTCAATCTTCCCTTTATTAGGATCACCATAAAAAAGGCTCCAAATTTAAATCTCCTTGACCATTTACGGAGTCCGTTCCCGAGCTAATAGGTGCAATCTGGGAGACAAGAAGGGACTTCCGGCGGGAGCCAGCAACATGGCGGGCAGAACTTTACCAGGCTCTCTATAAACACATCCTTATTCAACATCCACAACTGTTCGCTGTACTCATGTTTCTACAATAATAAATCCCTTAGTTATTTCCAATACTCGGCGAGTGTGTCATTTTTCCATAATTTTTGTCATGTTAAAAACATAACACTCTTTAACTTTCACTCCCTCTAACTCTCTAAGTTCTCGTGACATTGTCGCCTTGCTTGGGGTGAAACGATTGAAAAAAAAAAGTACGGAATTTTGAAAAAAGATTTTTCCTTTTAATAACCAAGAACCAACACCGTTTAAATAGGCTATTTTGTCCGATCTCAAAAATATTTTATCTATTCGTTCGAGTAATGAGGACGCGTGTTGTGGTAGAAGGGATATTGGTTGGAAAGACAAATCGAAGAGCCAAGTTTGGAAATCCAGTTTAATTTCGAGATATGACCGCCCAAGCCTGTATCATGTATGGTAGTTAACACACACACACACACACACACACACACACACACACACACACACACACACACACACACATATATATTACGGAATTTTTAGTCAATTTTATTTAAACATACAAATTAAAATTATGACAGAGTTAATCGATTACGCAAAAAAAATCGTAAAATAAAATGTTTTTGTTTATATTTGTTTACATTGCAATCGGAAAACAGAGCCGGTATGAATATTACGAAAAATCAGGAAATTATGAGTTTATAAGGCTTATTTCGAGCTTTGTCTAATTGCAAATCCTTCGTGGTGGAGCGGTCTAAGGCACATCAGATCAATTGACGGTTTCCCGCCAAAGGACGTAGTTTCTTTCTACTGGAGCACGCATATTTTCCTAAGGAGATTTCTCGGTTATTTAAGCAGGTAGACATAAATAAATATACTATTTAATTATAAAAAGTATCTATTTGCTCAAATACGAGCATTCATGAAATATAATGTTTAAACAAATAAATGCAATATATATATATATATATTGTGTGTGTGTGTGTTTGTGGTTAAGCGATTCTAAAGCGGCGAACTAAACCCAACCAGTTGTAGACGTCAGATCAGCAGGAATATTTTCATTACCTTAATTAAAAGATATATAGAATAATTTGCTTCCTATTTGTTGTCGGATCGGCATCAAAATGAGATATTATTCTCATGCTATTTTTGTGGCATTGACCTTTTTTATGCTTAAACAACAGCCATTATAGGTAATTATTAAATATTTATGAATTCATTAGATGCACATTGTATTGTGCAATATTAAGAAAAGAACCATTCTATTTTCATTTACAATTATTCACTTGGCAATAAATACTAAAAGATAGTAAGAAATATATCATTTTTTTAAAACACTGGGGTGGCCTAATAGTTATGGCCGCTAGTGTATATATAGTAGAGATATCAGAAATATATATATATATATATATATATATATATATATATATATATATAACGCAACATGTCTGTCTGTATCAGATCTGATCAAAATCAAGCTTTCAGCCCTTTTATTTTAGTTTTTGCTTCGGGTTTGGCTCTAAGTAGGTATAATTGTAGTTCTTAGTCTCAGTAATGATACCATTTACTCAGTGGACTTATTTAGCCTTCAAAATTCAGTTTATGACAAAAAAAAAACTTATTTGATATCAATACCAGGAGATCAAAATTTGACTTACATCTATTCCTTTTTCTTTTAATCTACGGTTTTGATTTGACTGGAAACAACTATTGCTTTTTAGTCTTTCGTGCCAACGTCCAAAGAGTCTGAGCTCCAGAACCATGGATTAGTTTTAAAGCTTTCATTACACCCGACCAACGCCGAGCTATACTGCTAGTATATTTATGAAAATAACACGAGAAAAGGAAATTAAAAACAGAGAACTATAACGAATTTAAAAACGGTCATAGGTTAAAAGATATTGTGAATGAGGAGTTAAAAAGAAAGAGACGAGATCACGAGAGAGGAAGGTAGAGTTAAAGAGAGACAGATAGAGAGAAACGGAGACAGAAAGTGACACCGAGACAGAGAGAGAGAGAGAGAGAGAGAGAGAGAAAGGTGAGAGTTGATGAAATTGTGCGGTCGTAACGAGTCAGCAATAGGAATTAAATTACTGTTTAAGGACATGTAAGAAATATCGGCATTTTATCTACCTACTTCCGGTTTTCGAGAAATTTGGTCTAGTTGTCAAGGAATGTAAAAAAAAAGTCAGATGAGACTATATGTTTAAAACGCTTTAAATAGATATTTGAGAAGAGAAAAAAAGACAATGAATGAAATCTCAGAGTAGGAATCTTTGAAAAAGCATTCAGTTAAGTGATACACCCTTTGGCGATCTTGTCTCGTAAGAGACATGACTGACTAGGCTAAATATTTACCCGCAGTAGGTTGCCATTACTTTCCGCAGTAGATTGGCTGTCAACCGAGACTATAGAACCCAAACTGCCTCGCTATTTAACCCATAGATAGAGGGAAGAACCGGAGTTATACCTTTCGCAAGGGTATTTGTGCGTAATTAAATTCAACGAAATTAAATTGGAATTCGACCCTCCGATTTCTCGCTGATATCCACTGCACCACAATGCATATTTCTCTTTATTTAGAAATACAAAATACACAGAATAAAATAAGGTTTTTAAAAACAAAATCTGAACTTAAAAATTGTAAAAAGAATGAAGAAACAAAAAGCAGTGAAGAAAGAAGTTATAAAATACGAAGCATGGTTCCTCTTTTGTACCAAATGCAAATACCGTCAAAAAAATTCATACTGATGGGAATTTTTCAGCTTAAACAAATAAAAGTACCAAAATCAGATAATAGTGCGAGTGCCTTATTCAGTCAGTCAGTTAAGTGCCATACGTGATATACGCTTGGGCAATCATGTCTCTTTCGAGATTATCCTGCAGTAGGTTGCCATTACTTTCTGCAGTAGACTGGTGGCCAGCCAAGGCTATAGAATCCAATCTATTCAGTTATTTGACTCATACCTAGAGGGGGAAGCGATAGATTATATTATATTATTATATTAAGTATTAGTGGGTGATCAGTTTATTACTTCATAACAATAGAAAACTGATCTCCCACTTTATGCCCAGCACAAACTTTAATTTTTTTTCCAACTATTACATTCAGTCAATCAGTGCCATACGTGATACACGCTTGGGCGATCATGTCTCTTTTGAGATTATCCTGCAGTATGTTGCCATTACTTTCTGCGGTAGACTAGTGGCCAACCAAGGCTATAGAACACAACCTGTCCTGTTATTTAACCCATAACTGGAGGGAAGAGACGGATTGATAGGGTATTTGTGCGTAAATAAATGCAAGGAATTCAAATAGAATTCGAACTCGGCTCCCCGATTGGTCGTTCTGAGTCGCTATCCACTGCACCACAACGCAAATAAGATGTGCTCAGTTCGTTTAATTTGTAAATAAATATAGGTAGAAAAAAGCCGATGTCGATAAGATAGCAAAAGACACAAAGCACGGCACGCGGCCTCTAATCAAGCTCCCCACATCCACACCGGTCTGGGGTTTCGGCGCTACTACTCGCGTGACGAACCGAGAAAGCAGCATGTCGAAGTGGGTGTGTAAGGAATGAAAAGAGGCAGAAAATGAATGACGACGACGGAGGAAAAGAATGAAAGAATGAAAACGAAGATTAAGAGAAGAAATTTTACGAAGAAGAGACTGAATGAAAACGTTAAAAGTGAATAAAAAATGAAATTCAGAAACTAAAGGATGTTTAAGAAAAGCAAATAAAACAGTGAGAATAAAAGAGAGAAAAGAAAATCAAAGCGAGAAGTATTTTTTTAAAAAAGTTCAGATAAAGAAAGCAAAAATAAAGAAAGGAAAAATGAAGGAAAGAAAAAAGGAAAAATGAAGGAAAGAATGGAAGGAAAATGAAGGAAAAAAGGAAGGAAAAATCAAGGAGAGAATTAAAGGAAAAATGAAGGTAAGAACGGATAGAAAAAGGAAAGAAAGAAAAGGAGGAAAAATGAAGGAAAGAAAGGAAGAAAAAGTGAAGTAAAGAATGAAGGAAAAATGATGGAAAGAAAGGAAGAAAAAATGAAGTAAAAAAGGAAGGAAAAATGAAGGAAAGAAAGTAAGAAATGGAAGTCAGATGAAACGATAACTGTAATAGGAAAGAAAGAAAAAAGAAAAGAAAATGTAAGAAAGGAAGAAATGAAAGAATTAATAAAGGAAGGAAAGAAAGAAGGAAAGAAGGAAAGAAAGCAAGTAGAAATGAAGAAAGTAGCAAATAAATAAAGGAAGAGCTTTCCAAAGAAAAAAAGAAAAAACAACCACCCAACCAAA
>JBBBDQ010001180.1:1425000-1492500 GCA_037127315.1 Ascarosepion bandense
CTGTCCTGTGAGTGTTAAATTCTCCAAGCCCTCATTCTTCATTACGTGTCCCTTCATCTGTCTCTTCCTGATGTTAAGTATGAGTTTTCTTCTTGTCTGCATCCTCTCCAACATCTCATATTTGCTCAAGAGCTCAGTCCATGGTATCCTCAGCGTCCTTCTGAGAACCACATTTCTGCTGCCTCAAGACTCTCCTTCATCCTTTTTGATATCGTCAAAACTAAAAAAAAACAAACTAGGAAAACAGAAGCGGAGTACTGCCTCACAGATCTAAATAAATACATAGCAAGAAACAAAACGTCTTCAGTAAAGTTGATATATATATGTATTTTTTTTCTAAATATGTACTGTTAAATATAATAGACAATGAATGTCTATTACGTTTAATCATGAGCCGTTCTAAACATCGTATTTTGGCTTTATTTTTAGGTGAAAATAAAGACACAAATTGTCCAACATTTAGGCAATTTTTTTATGATGCTTGTTCTAAGCTTTCGGCTCACATGTGCCATCTTCAGAGAGGTTACAGGGACGTTAACATAAAAACATTCACCATCAAAGATGTTTTTATCCTGTGTTGACTTATATTGCTATACAACAATAACAATCATAGAATAGCAGACGCAGATCGTGAATTTGTAATGTGGTTATATGACGTCACACTGCATAAGAGACCGACATGTTAACAGAACAATATGTCTAAATGCAATGTAATATATTCTGACCAGATTGAAATATGTTTTTATTAATTGTGGGTTGCTTTGATTTAACGTAGATGGCCCCCAATAGCTGAAGGTTCTTTTTACTGTGTCATGTGTGAGTATTATTGTGTTATCGACTAAAATCTCTCTAATATTACCTACATGGCTATGCTTTTCTAAGAAATGTTGTTTAATTGAACCTTGATGTGAAGTTCTCGAGTGGAGAAGTTCGACTGAGTCAGGGATATTTAGTTCCCAAAAGATTCACCTAAGCAGAAAACAAAGCAAAACATGCTTACAAGCATGATACCGACTTTTGCCACTCACTTTTGAAATCTGTCCAAACTACATATAGATTTACACACATTATATTCCAGATATTGAGCACTTCTACCCTATAAATATAGCCTAGACCAAAATTATGAATGGGTTTTGCTCGCGATTACTAAGGATGTGGTGAATATCCCTCGACCCGAACAGTACGTGATTTTAGCATTTGTTTAAATATTCGGTAGGGAGAATTTTTAAATATTAAGTAGGGAGAATTTTTCAGCGTCTTCTAGCTTGCGTGTCTTTGCGCGTATATGTATGCTTGTGTAGATACGTATATGCGTGTATATATATATATATATATATATATATATATATATATATATATATACATATATATATATATATATATATAAAAGTTTCATCAAACAAAAAGTAATCAAAACAAATAAAACATTTAATGATAATTAATGATAATATATATATATATATATATATATATATATATATATATGCTTGCGCATATACGTATATGCGTATATATATATAAAGGTTTCATCAAACAAAAAGTAACGAAAACAAATAAATCATTTAATCATAACTCTATATATATATATATATATATATATATATATATATATATATATATATGTATGTATGTATGTATGTATGTATGTATATATATGTATATATCTATAAGAGTGAAGCGAAAGACGATGGAAAAAACAATATAACGCTTTCTGTTCAATATCTGAAAGCTTTCGATAAATTTAAAAGTATAAAAAAACGAAACAGAAACGTAAAAAAAAAAAAAAATCTTTGCCAAGAGAGAAAATCGTTGGGCATGGGTGAAGCGGTTGAAATAATGAGGAAGAGTGGTAGTAGTTTATGAAAGAGAGTGTGCAAAATGGGAGGAGGAAAGCGAAGAATGTCTCTTAGAAGCAAAAAAGAGAAGTAGCGTAGCAGAAGGGGGAGGGGGATAATCAAAAGTCTCCTTCGAGTTGTCATGACAACACGTTTCGCTCAGCAGCCTTACATCTGAAAGACTTCAGAAAATTCGTATTTGCATCCTTTCTTACCATTTCGCTGAAAAAGGAAACATTGAACAATTATTTTTTGTTTCATTCTGACAAATGAAAATCGCCTTATATATATATATATCCGAGTGAATACAGAACGAAGAAAGAATTTTTACAACGTCCAAAACATTAATTTTAAAACAATATGGAGCTGTGAATATTTATTATAAATTATATTTTAGAACATGTACATAATTTTTTTTATATATATATCTACTACAAAGGTACCAACATCCCAAACACAAAATAAACATCCCACCCCTTACCGGTTCTTCTAAGAAATCCAAAGGATATAGTCTAGTCACAAGATAATAAAAACTTACATTCTAAATGCTAATGTTAAATCTGTCTAGAAATCAAAGTCTCTAATTAATCAACCATTTTAACTAGCCACACCACTTTTTTCAAAATTCCAACGGTCAATACACGAGACTTGTTCCCCTATCACTAACCCCCACCAACATCCCAAACACAACTGACCAAATATAAGAAAAGAGGCTTTCCATTCCTATACATACCGACTGATGAGACATTGAAGTTTCAATGTCGAAACAAAAGTACGTTTGTATTGTTTAAAATTATGTACATGTTCTAATATATATATATATATATATATATATATATATATATATATATATATACTCATCCGCAGACTGATCTGTTTCGCTGTATCACGGCTCATCAGTACGGTTAGACATCCGATTACTTTGAGCCAGGATATATAGAAATATATATATTTTTTAAACATATACTGTTAAATATAAGAGACAATGAATGACTATTATGTTTAATAATATTAATAATGTCACACCATGCAACCATGCACCATGCAACCCCGTTCTGTCATCCACCAGCTCAAGGCAATAATTCTAGAGTATAAATGTATAGAAACAAGTATGGCCACAAAATGAGGGATCAGTTTATATATTGATTATAATATAGAACTGATCCCCCCATTTTATACCCACATTATAATTTCGTATAAACAGTTGGCATATATCTTATTTTTCTGGGTGCCCTATCCTTTCAGGACGTAGGCGATCATGGACTTCCACTTTTCCCTATCCCTGGTGGCCCTAAGCACGTCTTCTCCTGTTGCACCATGCAACCCTCGTTCCCTCATCCACCTGATCAGGTCCTTCAAATATGTTACCGTTGCTTTCCTCTGTCTCTTTTTCCCTCTATCTGGTCTGTTAGTAACAGGTTCTCCAAGCCCTCCTTCCTCATTGCATGTCCCAGGAACTTTAGTTGTCTCTTCCTGATGCTCAGTATTAATTTCCTTTTCGTCTCCATTTTTTCCGAAACCTCGTCATTGCTCACATGCTCGGTCCATGATATCCGCAGCATCCTTCTGTAGTACCACATTTCAGCTGCTTCAAGTTTTTCCTTCATCTTCGAAGATATTGTCCAACATTAACTGCTATATTGAAGAACTGACATCACATAGCAATCCAGTACTGTCCTCTTTGTTTCTAGCGAAATTGTCCTGTTTCTTAATACTTTACTCAACTTCTGGTATGCTTCTTTTGCCATGCCAATTTGCCTTCGGATCTCAGTGTCGCACTTTCAGTCTTCTGTTAGAACACTTCCCAGGTATTTAAACTTCTGTACCTGCTTGATTTTCGAGTCCCTCCCCTGTAATTGGCATTTTGGCTGCCCTTTTTGCTGATGACCATGCATTCGGTTTTCTTTCAGTTTATTTATAGTCCTTTCTTGTCACTCTTTTCAGCTACCTTCTGTAGAAGGTCTTGTAGCTTTTTTTTTTTTTTGCTGTGTCTGCTTTCAGCACTGTATCATCTGATTACTTTATATTGTTTAAATTGTGGTCTCCGATGACGAATCCTGGCATAACTTCTAGGGACCTCAGAATAGTCTCGCTGTACAAGTTGAACAGATCCGGTGAAAAGACGCATTTTTGTCTTACGCCCTTTTCAATCTAGATATTTTGCTCAAAAGAAAAAAATCCATCTATTTAGTTAAACGTAGGAATATAACCCATCCGTGATAATGGCTAAAAGTATCGCCGAACGCGCTTGGTCAATTTTTATATCATTTACGTCGTGGAAACTAAAAAATATTATAAGGCCACATGAAAAATTATATTAAAGGAAAAAAAAAAAAAACTAACCACAGCACCTTGGCCGTCGTTTTTAATGAATCTTGCATATAAGAAGGATTGCCGCCCAGATGCACATGTGTGCATGTATGTGTGCTCGCTCGAGCGTAGAGTGCGATGGATAAATTGTCGTCTAAATTATGCAAAAAAAAAATATATGAAAATAATACTGACATCTCATTTAGTATTATAACAGATATTTTTTTTTTTAACAAATTTGCACAAAACTTTCTTGAAATCCCAAAGAAGAAATTTCTTCAATAAAATCGCCTCGTTTTCAACCACGGCATCCAGGCAACTTTGGAATCTCCTGCAACACTCGTTTGTTTAAGATGGTAAATTCTGCCATCATCTTAACTTTCTGTTCATCGTCGCATTTACAAAGAGTTTCCTTATTCTCTCACTCAACTACGCCCCAGACATATTAATCAATGGTCTGTGGATATAAGTGGTCAGATATAATAGGTGATATGGCCGCAGAAATTTTCTGATAGCCGTAAGTTCTCCTGCTCGGTACAGAGTCTAGTTGCCAGGTATAGCGTCTTTCAGCAGCAAGCTTTTTGTACCAGTACAGTACTATCTTTTCTAGGCATTTGATGTAGGCTTCCGTGTTGAGTCTGAGGACCTTAACGACAAATTCGGGAGTTCTTTCTTTTATCAGAACAATCAATGTAAGTTTTCAGAGCTGCCGTAACTTCGTGATAACCATTAGACTCATCCAACTCTTTCCGAATCTTCTGCACACTCCTTCCTTAGATTGACAACCAAACACTCTGAAGTATTAATGTTGGGGCGAATGCCAAACAGTACAGCATGCCATTTCCATTTTTCTAGCGGAATGGTTTGCGCTATAGTGCTCAGACGGATCCCAACTGACCCTACTATACTGAGCAGTGGACAAAATCTAAAATAAACAACGCGCATGTGCAAAATTAAAAATATTAAAAATGGCGACAATTTACTAATCACGCCCCCTTCTCTCTCTTTCTCTCACTCCTTCTGTATTTATATATACGTGTGTGTGTGTGTGTGTGTGTGTGTGTGTGTGTGTGTGTGTGTGTGTGTGTGTGTGTGTGCGCGTGTAAAACAAAAAATACGGAGTGTCGAAAAGTCGTTTTTTCCACTGACACCGCCATTATTTCAACTACCTTCACTCGTTCGTAATGTTTATTCTTCTTTTAAAAAAGCAACGATTAAAACTGTAATAAGACGTAGAAAAATTAAGAAAGTGAATTCGTACATTTTTTGGGAGAATTTCCAACAAATACAGTAAACACTATTTCTTTATTAGATTGAGAAAGGAAAGTAGCAGAGATCCAGAGAGAGAGAGAGAGAGAGAGAGAGAGAGCGAGAGAGCGCGAGAGAGCGAGAGAGAGTATTATACAGGATGAGAAGGAGAGTGTCGGAATGATTGAGAAAGGAGCAGGAGGAGGAAGAGGGTGGAATTTGAAGAGTAATAAGCAGGGGGAGAAAGACACGAGAGGTGAAAGCAGGATAATTCTTTGTTTTCCTGTTCACAAGTACAAACATGAAATATACCAAATTCAATGCGCACACACCCACAGAAATACAACTGCACACATTCATATGCAGACATACATACACACCGAGATCGCAGGTGTAAAAGTTTATATATATATATATATATATATATATATATATATATGTGTGTGTGTGTGTGTGTGTGTTTGTATATATGCACATACATATATATTTATGTACTTAAGTATGTATGTATGTATGTATGTATGTATATATGTATGTATATATGTATGTATGTAAATATGTATGCATGTAAATATGTATGTATATATATGTATGTATGTATATATGTATGTATGTTTGTATGTATATATGTATGTTTGTATATATGTATGTATGCATATATGTATGTATATATGTATGTATGTATGTATGTACTGGTGTACTGTGTGCCACGTATCAGAAGATGCTATAACCTTAGACTTTTTTTTGGATAAGGGTTTTACATCTTGTAACTATTGCATACCAGCGTTTGGCTCTTTTTAGAATCACATCCGCCATTTTTATGCTATGATGGGAAGATTCTGCTTTGCCGTATACAGAGAATTTACCACTTTAAATGACTCCCTCGATCCCCGCCCCTACACACACGAACACGCATATGTATATATATATATATATATATATATATATATATATATTAAAAAAGGATTAATTCAAAGATGTTGAATGGCCATTTCGATATGACGATCCCCACGGGGAGCGACACATCACCTCAGCAACAGAAAAAAACCTTTCAGAAACTGGAGAAAAATTAGTCTACTTTTCCTTTTTAAATAGATTGCAAAGAAATTAAAAAATAAATAATAATAAAATAAAATAAAATAAAATAAAAATAAAGGGAAAGAAAAAGAAAAGGAAAAAGAAAAAGAAAAGGATAGAATAAAATTAAAAAAAAAAAAAAAAAAAAAAAAAAAAATTGACATCGTCTGGGTTTGCAAAAAAAAGGGGAGAATGTAACTAAAAATTAACAGACCCCGTGTTGAATCATTTAAAGCAACACGGAAAAAAGTTGGTAAGAGAGATAAAAGAAGGAAGGGAGGGAAAAAGAAAGAAACTAAAGAAAAAAATTTTTTTTAAATATTACAGACGCTGGACAAATTCAAAAATCTAATTTCCCCAAAACGTTGAAGTATTAAAATATATATATATATATATATATATATATATATATATATATATACGCTAAAATTGAGTATACATGGTGGCAAAATGTCCCGAATTTCATTAAAAATAATGAATTGACGTCAAAATCTTTGTTATTATTAAGAGACCAAATAAATTATTTTATTATTAATTTATACTTTTTAATCCTTTTTTTTTTAACCTTAAATACTTTGGTTATTTTTTTTTCTCTCGCGTGAACGCTTTATTCTATATTAATATGGCAAATTTTATCAGTCTTTTACAGTGAAAAAAATATTGATTTGGTAATTTTTGCAGAAATCCAGTAATTGCCGGATTTTATTGAAACTTTCAGGTCTTATTCATATAAGAATGAAATTTTATTTCAAACATGTACTTTCTTAGAAAATCTTGGTAAATTTTTTTTTTACATTTGTTACCACTTAGTTATTCAAATTTGTCAAATTTCGAGAAATTCATTTTTGTAGGACTTAATTTTTATATTAGTTAAAAGCATACGTCCTTAAAGAATTTAAATCATCAAGTTGTTTTGTACAACATGATCCTCAATATAGAGAGAATCTGCTTTGAATGGTAAAATAAAATAAAAAAACGCGATATAAGTATGTTATTATTTAATTAGACAAGCTTTTCATTATTTTTACCAATCAGATATATGGATACTGTTGTCTTCATAAAAACAATTTTTTCGATGAATAATGAATTTTTACAAGAATTCTTTTTTATTATTTGAATTAGAATAATTTATAAAGTTTTAAATCTTGTACAATTCTGTATTAATTTCTAAGGATTAAATAATATTGTTATTAAGTAAAAAAACTATAAATGGAAAAGAATATTACAATTCAGCGACTACAAGTATTTTAAAAAGAATTTTGAATTTTTTGTGCGCCTATAAACATCCGGAATTTAAAAAAATACGGACTTACATTCACGACTCTAACAGAAAATAAGATTGTTACAAAGACAGAAAGGGGAGTAAGACAAGGATGTGTCGTTTCACCGGATCTATTCAACTTGTACAGCGAGACTAATTTGAGGACCCTAGATGTTATGCCAGGATTTGTAATTAGAGGCCACAATTTGAACAAAATAATATACGCAGATGATACAGTGCTGAGTGCAGACACGGAAACGAAAATACAAGACCCCCTACAGAAGGTAGCTGAAGAGAGTGAGAAAAAAAGCACCAGAATAAACTGCAAGAAAACCGAATGCATGGTCTCCAGCAAAAAGAACGGCCCAAAATGCCAAATACAGGTGGGGGATACTAAAATAAAACAGGTACAAAAGTTTAAATACTCAGAAGTGTTCTAACAGAAGACGGAAAGTGCGACACAGAGATCCGAAGGCAAATTGGCATGGCGAAGGACGCGTTCCATAAGTTGAGTAAAGTATTAAGAAACAGGAGAATTTCGCAAGAAACAAAAAGAGTAATGGATTGCTATGTAATGTCGGTTCTTCAATATGGCAGTTAATGCTAGACAATATCTTCGAAGATGAAGGAAAAACTTGAAGCAGCTGAAATGTTCTACAGAAGGATGCTGCGGATATCGTGTACATGTGAGCAATGACGAGGTTTTGGAAAAGATGGAGGCGAAAAGGAAATTAATATTGAGCATCAGGAAAAGACAACTAACGTTCCTGGGACATGCAATGAGGAAGGAGGGCTTGAAGAACCTGTTACTAACAGGCCAGGTAGAGGGAAAAAGAGACAGAGGAAAGCAACGGATAACATATTTGAAAGATCTGATCAGGTGGATGATGGAACGAGGGTTGCATGGTGGAACTGGAGAAGGCGTGCTAAGGGCCACCAAGAATAGGGAGATGTGGAAAGCCATGATCGCCTACGTCCTGAAAGGACAAGGCACATAGAAGAAGAAGAACTAACTCGAATTAGAGTTCGAATTCCAGGTGAATTCGTTGCATAATCGCAAAAAACTCTTTGGAAAGGTATTAATCTGTTTTTTCTTCCTTTAGCTATGGGTTAAATAGCAGAACAGATTGGGTTTAGCTCCGGTTGGTAACCGGTCTACTGCAGAAAATAATAGCAACCCACTGCGGGAATTTTTTTTTGGCTGTCTTTCGAGACATGATCGCCCAAGCATGTATCATGTATAATACTTAATTGACTAAATTATAGTAAATTTATAGTCACATTATATAAAACTCAATAGCACATAAGATTATATTCTTAACATTATTGGGCAGTTAAAAAGAGATAAAAAATGTGCTCATGTTCTATTTGTCAAGTAATTTTTACACTTGTGTTCCCCGCAAAAAAAAGTTCTAAACATAATTTTATCAAGAGATTTCAATATCTCATAAAATACCTTCCTCCATCTTAAAATATGTAAGTTATATCTGTTTCAAATCAGTAATCAAACTCAAATAAAGTTTCAGAAGAGTATATTCTTTGTTTTGAAAGCGTTTTTAACCCTGGAACACTAACAATTAATTAAAGTTACACCACTACTACCCATGGGTAAATCATATCCGATTTTAAAAATATCAAAATAATATTAAATGTAAATCTTTATCTGAAATATCTTATGTACAGACACGTCACAATTTGTACTTTGAGTTAGCATTAATAGGAACTGAAAAACATTATTTAGGTAAGAAAATCAGGTACTGAAAACTGCAATTAAATTGCAATCAAAATGGCGTCATTTGCGCTGGGTACTATATACCGGATGTGCGTTGTGTGAAAATTGTAATTAAATTGTAATTAAAATGGCATCATATACCCATGGTTAGTTTTCTCGGCTTAATAAAAAAAAATTAGACTTGTCCTTAGCTATATGATGATAATTGTCGCGGTAGTTACAATCACGTTAAAAAAACTACCCCGTGTAGTCAAAAGAAAAAAATTTAGCAGTTCCTTTGCCACTTGGCTGAACACCAAAGATCTTAAGAAAATTTTTTATAGTTGAACAATTTCCGAAAGGTTCAACAAAGCATTATAATTATTTTATTTTTATGGCTTAAAATAATAAAGTTATAAGATGGCTGACCTCGAGTCAAAGAGCGTAACATACTGCACCACCTTAGCTTCACGTTTTCCCCTGACTTGAAGTAGAGCGACATCTACTATAAGGAAAGTTGGGTAACTGCGGCGTGCCAAACACTTTTCCTCCTCAGAATCCATATTGCACATTTACAAATATATCATTTGTCCGTGTAGTGAATAGTAGTAGGCCTTCGTCGGCCAGGGTTGACCATGAATAGCATCCTTGGCTGGAGCATCGGCGTCTGTGACTGTAGATGCTGGAGTGACAGTCTTTGTTGCAGAGGCTGCATTTATTCTTTGTTTCTGGTGTGTCGGAGTTGTCATTTTGCTTTCTGCGAACACGCCTCTCCATGGCGACTTGTGTCAGATGCTTCTCCCTTGATTTGATTTGTTGGGCCAGGGTTCCTCTCCATTTGGTTCGGTTGACTACGCTCTCCTACGACTCCGTGTTGATGCCCACTGCCTTTATATCACGTTTTATGATGTCACGATACCGCAGTTGTCGGCGCCTAATGGGTCTTCTTCCAGAGGACCGAACATGTGAGCAATGACCATGGACCGAACATGTGAGCAATGACGAGGTTTTGGAGAGGATGAATACGAAATGGATAGGGATGCTTAACGTCAGGAAAAAACAGCTGGTGTTTTGGGGAAATGTAATGAGGAAAGAGGGCTGGGAGTATTTGATTCTCACGGGTCGGATAGAAAGAAGAAGAAAGAGGAAGGGACATACTTGATCGATTGAGCAGATGTATGGCAAAGCGGGGGTTGAATGGTATAACAGGAGAAGAGATGTTAAGAGCTACAAGGGATAAGGAGATGTGGAGGGCCATGATTGCCTACGTTATGAAGGAGCATGGTACATAGAGGAAGAAGAGACAAGCATAGAAAACGCTTCACAAATAAACTTTTTTTTTCATTTTGTCTTAAAATATACTCAATATATATATATATATATATATATATATATATATATATATATAGAGAGAGAGAGAGAGAGAGAGGGATTCAGTAATGAATTAGAGCACTCTGGCTACTGGCGTATGATATATCATACGCTAAAATCTGTCTCCTCAGAGGTAGAATCGCCGACTGACGCCAATTCGGTCGGGTTTCAATCCTGGGTTGAAAAGCAATCGGATGTCTAACTGTACTGATGAGCTGTGATACAGTGATACAGTGAAACAGTTCTGTATGCGGATGATTATTTACGCTCTCACGCCCTGATTGAGCACTCTGGAAAAATGATAGAACTTGAAAAAAACAGTAGCTACTCTAGCATCTACGCATCGATCATTCAGTAATGAATTAGAGCACTCTGGCTACTGGCGTATGATACATCATACATTAAAAGTTTTCCTCCTTCTACCGAGCGCCCATAGCCCAGAGGTAGAATCGCCGACTGTGTTTCAATCCTGGGTTAAAAAGCAATCGGATGTCTAACCGTACTGATGTGGTGTGATACAGCGAGACAGATCTGTCTGCGGAGGACTATATATATATGTATATATATATATAACAAATCGTGCGACAGTTTGGAGGAACGAATTCTGTTTGCGGTTAGGACCGATAAGAAATTATTACAAGTCCATATCAGCTGTCGAATGATGTGATCCAGGCAAGCTGTTTTGGTGTTAAAACAGAATGAATTAATCGGGCTTATTGAAAAAAAAAACTCTGAAGGCGTATCGGCATGGCCAAGAATGCATTCCAGAAGCTGAGTAGAGTATTGAGAGACAAGAAAATTTCGCTATAAACAGAGAAGTTAGTTTTGGAATATGTGATGTCTGTTCTTCAATATGGCAGCGAATGCTTTACAATCTCCTCGAAGATGAAGGAAAGAATTGAAGTAACTGAAGTGTGGTTCTACAGAAGGATGCTGAGGATACTTTAGACCGACTATGTGAGCGACGATGAGGTTTTGGAGAAGATGGAAACAAAAAGAAAATTAATGCTTAATACCAAGAAAAGACAGCTGAAGCTTCTGGGATATGTAATGAGAAAGGAGGTCTTGGAGAATCTGATACGCACAGGTCAGATAAAGGGAAAGTGAGACAGGGGAAATCAACGCTTAGCATACTTGATGGGCTTCAGCAAATGGATGTCAGAGCGGGGTTTGGGTTGGATAACAGGAGAAAGCCTACTAAGAGACACTAGGGAAAGAGAGACGTGGAAGGTCATGATCGCCTACGTTCTTGAAACACATGATACATAGAAGATTGTATAGCTTAGCCTGGGGCGGTGTTGTACAGACTGATTGGGAAGTAATATATGTTTCAAAGTATAGTTTCGAACTCATGCATATTGTATGTACTTGTATGAACATTCAGTGGTACAATCACTAACATGCTACCTATCTAAACTTATTTATTAATGGAACTTTGTCTCTGTGTGTATGTGCGTGTGAGTGTGTGTGTGTCGCTGTGTGTGTGTGTGTGTCCGTTACCTATAGACTCCGAAACGGCTGAACCGATTTTCTTGAAAATTTACACAGTTGTACTCGAAGCGTCTGCGAGTGTTGTTAGTTAGGTTTTGTGATGAGCTACCCCCGATAAATATCGAAAATCGATTATCGAAAAAATCGGGTTATAGAAGGAGTGGTCCGATTTTAATCAAATTAGATACACTCATAGACAAAGACATAAGAAACAATATTCAGAAGTTTCAAGGTTGCAGTTCTTACAATAGATAATCGATAATATATATATATATATGTATATATATATATATATATATATATATATATATATAAAAGATGTTTGTGTGTGTGTCTGTTTATCTGCTCGTATGTCTGTATTTTTTTCAGCACTTTTATTTTAGTTTTTGCTTCGAGTTTGGCTCTAAGTATGTATAATTGTAGTTCTTAGTCTCAGCCATGATACCATTTACTCAGAAGACTTATTTAGCCTTCAAAATTCAGTTTACGACGAAAAAAACTTATCTGATATCGATACCAGGAAATCAAAATTTGACTTACATCCATTCATTTTTCTTTCAGTCTACGGTTTCGCTTTAACTGGAAACAACTATTGCTTTTTAGTCTTTCGTGCCAACGTTCAAAGAGTCTGAGCTCCAGGACCATGGATTAGTTTTAAAGCTTTCATTACACCCGAGCAACGCCGGGCTATACTGCTAGTATTACATATGCCCACACAAAGTCATATGGACAAAAAGCATGACGGATAGAGATTTAGCCCATCTTTTATAATGTAAATTATTTTCAACAGCAGAAGAAAGTGAGATACATGTACTATTAGCCGCACTAAACTCTGCGTGAGATATTATTATTATTATTATTATTATTATTATTATTATTGTCTTTACCTTAGTGTAACGTTTCCTGTAGTATGTTTTCATGAAAAATGTTCAGTGATCAATATTGGGAAACCAAGAGGAAAGACGGCGCATCCCCAGGGCTTCCATCGACTCGGACTGATCGCCTGCTTCTTTGAATGAGGTGACTTTTAATGAATTGAAAATAGACGAGAAAAAGAAGACGAAGAAGATGCTGTCGTATACGATAAAAACGTAAATGAAAAAAGTAAAAAAATAAAAATAAAAATAGAAAGTAAAATTAATCAATAAAATCAGATGAATAAAAGTACGAACGTGGCAGACTTAATAAAAATAATATTAATCAAAAGCAAAATAACAAAAAAATCATTATAATAATAATAATCAATACGAATCGATAAAAATAATAATATGATGAAGAAAAAAGTGAAAGAGCAGGAGGTTGATAAGAAAATCATTAACAAGAAGTAACGAAAACCAATAATAATAATAATAATGATAATAATAATAATAATCACTATGATAATAACAAGAAAGAAATGTCAAAAAAATGCAGAACTGGTAAGAAATGTTAAACAAAGTACTAATAATTTTAATATCATTAATAATTCAAGTCGATCTAGGTCAGCAGAAAAGAACTTGTAATCGAAAAGAAAGGAAAAAGAGAAAATGTCCTTTTAAACTTAAATGTGGCTTAAGGCTGAAATAGTAGGGCACTCAGTGAGAATCGAACTCACTTGTAATTATTTTAACGAGACAAGCTTACTAACCATTACTTCACGTAGAGGAGACCAACGACCTTTCGGACAGTATGGGCCGCTTTTCCTACCAACAAAATTCTACTAATAAGATGTGTTAAAAAAAAAAATTAAAAAAAACGGGCTTGTCTAAAATAGTAAAAAAAAAAACAAACAAAAAAACAAAAAAACAAAAAACAGACTCAGTTTTATCAACGGACGGAAATAGTTTTAGAATATGGCAATGACAGTCATGACCTATTTAATACTTGAGGTCGTGCACAAAATTCAAAGCAACTTTCAAGAGTATTCTTACAATTACAAACAACCCAAACGATAATAATACTGAGGAAGGTCCTGGAACACTAATATGGTATTTACCCTACTGTCCCACTGGAGCGGGATGTGATATAAGACCTTTTTTTTTTTTTTAGCAGGGGACCCGACCGCGTATGGACGGGCTCAGGGATAAAAATTCCCCAGTCCCCTCAACCACAGATTGAGCTGGCAGCGGTGACGAGCACCTAGTCCAACCCTTTGCTGCAATGGGGTGACGCGGCCGCGGGACAGTGTTTCCCGGGATCAAGCAACTATTTAGAGTATTTTTTCTCAGTTGCGACCCTGCCCTCGCGGACGGAGCCACCACTGGGCCGCACTCTGTCTTCGAGGACAGAGACGCATCTGGCTGCACTCTGTCTTCGAGGACAGAGACGCAACTGAGAGATAATTTAGTAGCCACCCGACACAAAGATGGAACAATAATAAAACTTAATGTCATTTTATCCATAGATACGGCTAGTGTAACATCTTGTGACACTATATTTGAGACACGTATATAGAAAGAGTCTTAGAAATGAGGTCTTAGAAATGATGAAAACAAAAAGGAAATTAATATTGAGCATCAGGAAGCGACAGCTGAAGTTCCTGGGACATGCAATGAGGAAAGAGGGTTTGGAGAACCCATTACTAACAGGCCATATATAGGGAAAAAGAGACAGAGGAAAACAGCGGATAACATATTTGAAGGACCTAATCAGGTAGATGATGGAACGAGGGTTGCATGGTGTAACAGGAGAAGGCGTGCTAAGAGCCACCAGGGATAGGGAGACGTGGAAAGCCATGATCACTTACGTCCTGTAGGGACAGGGCACATAGAAGAAGAAGACATAGAAAGGAATCATATTTGATTTATATCACAATTCCAGTGTAATTTTTATCCAAGTTTGTTTCGTGTTTTAAGACCAGGAATAAAGCCTGTGAAAGTCACCTCTTCTTTTGAAGTCACCTCTTCTTTTTTGTTCTGTGTCCACTTAGGACGTAATCTATCTTAGCTCTCCACAATTTCCTGTTCTTTGTAGCTCTTAATAATTTTTATCTTTTCGTTATTCCTTCTAAACCTTGTCTCGCCATCCATTTAAGCTCATTAACTATGCTATGCACTGTTTTCTTCCGTCAATCTCGCCCTCAATTTGACATGTGAGTATCAGATTTTCCAAGCCGTTCTTCCTCATTATATTCCACAGAATTAAAATATTTGGATGGGAATAAAATACAACAAACCGAAAGTTGAAGATTTCCGGTAGCACGTTTATCTTAAGTCCCATTTAGGACTGAAGGAATGACTGACTGGTCTTTAATGAGCGCTCGTTGCCCGTAGAGAATATGTTGTCAGCCGCACGTCGTTATGTAGAGACTAGCAGTATAGCCCGGCGTTGCTCTGGTGTAATGAAAGCTTTAAAACGAATCCATGGTCCTGGAGCTCAGACTCTTTGGACGTTGACACGAAAGACTAAAAAGCAATAGTTGTTTCCAGTTAAAGCGAAACCGTAGACTGAAAGAAAAATGAATGCATGTAAGTCAAATTTTGATTTCCTGGTATCGATATCGAATAGGTTTTGTTCGTCGTAAACTGAATTTTGAAGGCTAAATAAGTCTTCTGAGTAAATGGTATCATGGCTGCGACTGAGAACTACAATTATACCTACTTAGAGCCAAACCCGAAGCAAAAACTAAAATAAAAGTGCTGAAAAAATACAGACATACAGGCAGATAAACAGACACACACACAAACATCTTGCCTTTTATATATATTGTAATATATATATTATCGATTTTTTGCACTATTGTAAGAACTGCAACCTTGAAACTTCTGAATATCGTTTCTTATGTCTTTGTCTATGAGTGTATCAAATTTCATTAAAATCGGACAACTCCTTCTATCACCCGATTTTTCGATTATCGATTTTCGATATTTATCGGCGGTACTTCGACACAAAACCTAGCTAAGAACACTCGCAGACGCTTATAGTACAACTGTATAAATTTTCAAGAAAATCATTACAGCCGTTTCGGAGTCTATAGATAACGGATACACACACACACACACACACACACACACACACACACACACACACACACACACACACAACACACACACACACACACACATACACACACACAGTTCTATTTCTAAGTAAGTTTAGATAGATAGGCAGGAGAAAGTCAGATTTCTTGCTAGCTGAGTCGAAAAGCTGATCTGTTTGTCTAAGGTTGTCCCCAAATGACAGCTACCTACCAACTCAGACCGTATAAGTGAATCACCGAACTAAATAACGAAAGATATTTGAAATTGGTTTCAAGTTTTTCTTTCTCGCCGTGGCGTTAATTTTCACTTTTCGTTTCCTTGTGAACGTGCACGAAAATTTGAAACCTGTTTCGTTCGGGTCATTATGCATTTTTTTTAATCATATCGCCCCGAGCAAGGCGGTAATGCCACTGATGTGCAGGGGGCTACGTAAGAATTAAAAGATTGGAAAAAAGAAAGCAAGAAGCCACATCCTAAACAGGGAACAAGGGATGAGCCTCTTCCCCTGTTCAATAGACGTGGGTGGAGTGTGAACCGGATGATAGTTTAGTCTATCTACTCCAATTGAAAAAAAAAAAAAAAAGAGATAAATGAAAAGAGTGAAAAAGAAAAATTGGAAAAAAGAAAGCCGGGAACCACATCCTAAACAGGGAACAAGGGATGAGCCTCTTAACCTGTTCAATAGACGTGGGTGGAGTGTGAACTGGGCGATAGTTTAGTCTATCTACTCCAATTGAAAAAAAAAAAAAGAGATAAAAGAAAAGAGTGAAAAATTGGAAAAAAGAAAGCCGGGAACCACATCCTAAACAGGGAACAAGGGATGAGCCTCTTAACCTGTTCAATAGACGTGGGTGGAGTGTGAACTGGGCGATAGTTTAGTCTATCTACTCCAATAGAAAAAAAAAAAAGAGATAAAAGAAAAAGAGTGAAAAATTGGAAAAAAGAAAGCCGGGAACGACATCCTAAACAGGGAACAAGGGATGAGCCTCTTCACCTGTTCAATAGACGTGGGTGGAGTGTGAACTGGGCGATAGTTTAGTCTATCTACTCCAATAGAAAAAAAAAAAAGAGATAAAAGAAAAGAGTGAAAAATTGGAAAAAAGAAAGCCGGGAACGACATCCTAAACAGGGAACAAGGGGTGAGCCTCTTAACCTGTTCAATAGACGTGGGTGGAGTGTGAACTGGGCGATAGTTTAGTCTATCTACTCCAATAGAAAAATATTTCTCTGTTTTGGGTGCATAAGGAAACGAACGAAAATAGTGAAGTATGATGCATTTCTTTTGCGAAAAGTGAGCAAAAAGTCCCTCCTTGTATGCGCCAATTGAAACATAGCCACGAGATCGTTTTTGCTGCTAGGTTTGTCCTCGTTTAATACTGAAAGACAAATCGGTCGTCTTTTCACGAGGAGGTTTTTTTTAGTATTAAATAACCTAGCATATGTGGTCTTTCCTGGTTTAGTAGGGAAATTTTGCCGTCTACTTGTCAGTCACGAGGATAATGTTAGAAACGCGTCAATCCTAGCATTTGCAGAACTATGTCGGAAACTATTATTAGAGAAATTTGAAGAGATAAACTCCTTTTCCATCAGAAAATCTCATTCACACTGATTGTTGGAAATATATCTTATTTTTAAAATGCAATGCATTTGATAGGGTCAATCACAAATTCCGCAAAAATTAAAAGAGAGAGACTAGATGAATGATACAGCATTTGATTTCATTGGTACTTGAATTGATGAATAATCCGCTGTTTGGCTCATTTTTATTTATCAGGATTATAGTCTGTTCATAACTTTGGTTTACCTCTTGTAAATGAAGTGCAGTTAATTTGTTAACATTTAATTTTAATTTTTTCATGATTCATTTTATTTATTATGACCCATTTTGATGTTGACGGGGAAAGAGTTTGATTCTCTCTAGTTGAATTGTGACCGCGTGCATCGAAATAGCCTATCATAGAGGAAAGGCTAAACGTTAAGGAAAGTGAGAGAGAAAGAAAGAGTGAGATTGACAGAGAGAGAATGGAGGAGAGGCAGGAAAAGAGAGTGGCAGCGAAAGAGCGAGAGTGACAAAATTTGAAGGAGAGGCATTATAAGAGAGAGAGAGAGAGAGATTACAGGAGATGTAGCAAGAGAAAAAGTGAGAGAGAGATTGGAGGAGATACAGCAAGAGAGAAATTGAGGGGGAGAATAGAAGAGAGGAAGCAAGAGTAAGAGTGAGAAAGAGAGATTGGAGAAGTAACGAGAGTGAGAGAGAGTGAGAGATTGGAGGATAGGAAGCGAAAGAGAGAGAAAGAGAGTGAGAGCAAGATAGAGAGTTTGGAGGAGAGGAAGCAAGAGAGAGAATGATAGTGAAAGCGATCAGGGGAGTGGTTGCAAGAGAGAGAGAGAGAGAGTGAGAGAAAAATTAGAGGAGAGGTAAAAAGAAAGTGAGAGAGTGTGCGATATAAATAGAGATTGGATGAGAGGAAGCAAGATAGAGAGAGAGAGAGATTTATTGCTCTCGGATAATAGACTGCAGTGATCGGAAGTTGTGATGATATTAGTAAGTAACGGAGAGAGATTTCAAATCTAAAACAGAAATTGGAAAATAAAAGATTTTTTGTCCATCCGCCCGTGCATTGAATACTGCTGCCACATTAAAATCTAAGTTCGTTGCCGGTCCTGGGTATGACCGTAAACTGCATCCAGCAGCAATGCTTCTGATTGGGAGGTTGTGATGAGCATGAAACCACCTCGTAATTGCTGTTGTTCTCAAGTCCACTCTGACCCGGAGTGGTCGCACCTGTTAGGGTCCCAACTATGGGTAAATAGTTAACCTCTAACTGGGGTCAAAACACTATAAAAGTATGAAAAATACTTTTATAGTAAAAATTTAGGGAATAAATTTTTGAAGAAAAGTAAAATATTACTAGCAATACATTTTTGGAAAAAAATTACATACCAGCAATAGATCAGACTCTCAGCATAAACCACTCCACAAAAAATACGAAACACCTCGAGGTGGCGTAATGGTTAGCAAGCTTGTTTCGCTAAATTGCAATGAAGTAGTGAGTTCGATCCTCACTGGGTATCATATACTTTCAGCCTTGTGCCACATAAAAGCTGCGCTTAAAAAATCTCCACTTCAGATGAATACGTCAAAGAAAGTTTAGCTACAAACTTATTTCGCACAGAGAAAATATGTTCTGTCCATGAAAATTTATTGTAAAAATCTTGTCGGCATTAAATGACCCATTAAGGTGGATATGCTGTAAAACAAATCTTTCTTTCTTTCTTCCTTTTCCCATTTTCTCTCTTTCTTTCGTCAATATACATCCATTTCTTTCTTGTTTACTGAATTCCTGCTTTCTTTGCACATATCTATTCAATATTAATAATCTGTGATATTGTGTGTTGGATTCCTGTTTTCTTCTCTAGGATTTTAATTCGGAGTTTTCCTTTTTCTCAAATGGGTTCTAACCAAGTCTAAAGGCTTAAATCTACCCTACGATTTAGCATAGAGCTGAAAGATAAAGAGATAGAGTTCAGGACTTTCGTAAGAGCCTAAATTTGAAGTGAACATAAAAAACAAAAAGAAGAAAAATCTGGAATTGAACCCGGCTCACCAATTCAATTTCACATACAATTAACCCATTTTAACTAAGTGTCCTCAGGTTTTAGAACATTAAATTCATTTACAAATCACAAGAATTTTTCTTCCAGCCGGGCAATATTTGGAAGGTAATTTTATTGATGAATAAATATGTCCTCACTACCTATATATAATAATGGTTTTATATAATGATTTATACCCATTATGTTTTACAGTTTTTATGCTGTCCTCAAATGAGGACACTGGGTTAAAATGGGTTAACCAATATGTAACATATACCAGCATCCGATTCGGAAGCGTGGTATATGCTGAACAACATCATTAGCAAAACAAAGCCGAGACGAAAGAAATATCATGACTGATGGTGAATGCGTAATGAGGTTCACGTTGCATTCTCAGAACGCAAGGTTTGCCGTTTATCGAAATTTTTCTTAAATCTGATTTTGCCGTTAGACATTTGAGTTTCTACATCTACGACACACTTGTATTTTTTTTTTTTAATCATTTCACCCCGAGCTAGGCAGAAACGCCACTGATGTGCAGGGGGTTACATAAATGTAAAAAGATTAATTAGAAAAGAGTGAGGAGTACAAGCTAGTTAGAAAGGAACAATAGAAAGCTGAGAAAGAAGGTGCGATGACAGATACATGGGCGGAGAGAAAGGGAAGGTTATACAGGGGAGGGGAGAGAGCTAGAAGCCAGTGGTTAGTAGGTGAGTATTAACTTTGCTTTTAAATTTCTGGAGGTCGTAGCCGTCAGGAAAGCAAGAATACAGGAGTGAGTTCCACAGGCGGGAAGTGCGAGAGAGGAAGCTGCAGGAGCAGAATTGTCGTCTGCATTTGGCTAACCTGACTGTGAATGGGTGGGACCCAGTTGCCAGTCTGGTTGAACGGGTAAACACCTGTTGAGGAGGCATCAGTGACTTAAGCTCATCCGAGCAGAAGCCATGAAAGTATTTATATCGTTATAATGGGGCCTCACATTAGTGACGAGGAGTGGTTTGCAAGTGAAACTGTTCAGAGGAAGGCCCAGAAACGGTGAACATTCTCTCCTGATGATCTCAATTTAAATATAATTCGAGAGGATCACATTGAAAGAAATTCAATAAAGTCATATGCCGTACAGAAGCTCGGCGGAAGTGTCATTGGAATGAGGAACATTCAGCTCGCTTCAGGTGAGTTTCAGTTACTTTCCACTAATTACGTTCTTCTATATGTGACACCAATTGCAATATCAGTGGCACAAATGAACACAAACGGATTTAAATGTATAAAAATTGATCTGTCTTAAAACTGCATGAAATTGAAGTCCTGTCGCGAAAAACCACTCAAAATGGAGAAAAAAATAAAATTTTAAAAATGACGAAAGATAAACCCAAATGTATGCATCCAATTAAATTCATGTTTAACGGCGATCGCCATTTTGGATCACACAGTAGTTTCTTTTCGCGTGCAGATTGGCCGGCAAATATGAGACGATAGCAAACAAAGTGATAAGGCGCTTCATCATTGGGCAAATAGACAAATCAATCGGTAAACACACATGGGAGAGCAAACATTTTTGACTCTATCAATTGAACGCTTCGCTTTGTACGAAACGCATTGGTGAAGTCTCTTCACGACATTCTGCCCGTTTTGAAAGAAATTGCCCGTTCTGATGGATCTATCTATCTATCTATCTATCTATCTATCATCTATCTATCTATCTATCTATCTATCTATTGCAAAATGTTCATTATCTATCTATCTATCTATCTATCTATCTATCTATCTATCTATCTATCTATTGCAATATGCAATATTCTTATCTATCTATCTATCTATCTATCTATCTATCTATCTATCTATCTATTGCAATATGTTCATTATCTATCTATCTATCTATATATCTATCTATCTATCTATCTATCTATTGCAATATGTTCATTATCTATCTATCTATCTATCTATCTATCTATCTATCTATCTATTGCAATATGTTCTTATCTTATCTATCTATCTATCTATCTATCTATCTATCTCTTCATTATCTATCTATCTATCTATCTATCTATTGCAATATGTTCACTATCTATCTATCTATCTATCTATCTATCTATCTATCTATCTATCATCTATTCTTATCTATCTATTCAATATGTTCATTATCTATCTATCTATCTATCTATCTATCTATCTATCTATCTATCTATCTCAATCTCTTCATTATCTATCTATCTATCTATCTATCTATCTATCTATCTATCTCTCTCTCAATCTATCTATCTATCTATCTATCTATCTATCTATCTATCTATCTATCTATCTATCTATCTATGTTGAATTATTCGTAGTGTTTTGGCTCTCCCAATATTTCACCATTCCTGGCAGATCTAATATCGCAGTCTAGAATACCGGCTTACTAAACTGATAGAAAACGACAAAAAACTTTTAAAGAATTTGCCTACATAAATTTATTAAAAAAAAAAAAAATGACATTCCCAGCACCTCTTGTTCGTGTGCATGTGTAGTCGTACCACGTAACGAATTTAATTCGATGAAGTGACGAATGGCGGGTGATCATCAATAGCCCATGTAACACTGGGAGGGATGGGATTTAGGTTTAATGCCCAATCTCGAAGATAGTCTGTTTATATTTGAACGTCGTGCTGCGACGTTCAAACCAAGATCTTGATATAAAGATCGCTTTCGATCAGGAAACTCAAATCACCATACAGTGCTTATTCTCATGTCACATTCTGAAAGCCCTCTTTCCTCCTCAT
Source organism: Ascarosepion bandense (assembly GCA_037127315.1). NCBI lineage: Eukaryota > Metazoa > Mollusca > Cephalopoda > Sepiida > Sepiidae > Ascarosepion > Ascarosepion bandense. The sequence goes on from JBBBDQ010001180.1 coordinate 1,447,620, forward strand.
GTGTATCAGAAATTTGATCTATCTATTTTTGATATTAATTACAGGTTTTCTTTTTGTTTTCATCCCGACTAGGCAGCTCTAATACAGTTACTTTCTCACCGGCGCAATGTGGACTTCTCTGTGTCTCTTCTACAAATACTTTCACGGCTTCTGCTTCGATGAACTTAGCTCTCTGGTGCCGCCTATGTATGAATTTACTCTAGCCACAAGATTAGCAACTAGGTCCCACCCTTTTACTGTGAATCCAATAAAATTTAAACGCAAATTCTACTCCAGCAGCTTCTTTCCTCGTACTTCCCGTCTGTGGAATTCCCTTCCGCTTACTTGCTTTCTCGACAGTTACAATCTTTAGGAGTTTAAATGTAAAGTCAATAGTCATTTCCTATCATACTAACCTGCATCCTCTCTCTCTCTCTCTCTCTCGTGCTCCTTTCTCCGTCCACTCCAGTCTCATCAGTATTCTCGTCCTTCTCTTACCCACTTTCTGACAACATCTGTAACCTGTCACTCTTTCTCATAACTTTTATCTTATGTGACCCCATGCGCACCAGTGGCAGTAGACTGTCTTGCTTGGGGCGATATGATAAAAAAGTTGCTTAAAACTTCCTTGTTGCTCACATGATCCGTCCATCATATTCTCAGTATCCTTCTGTAGAACAACATTTCCCTCACCTCAAGATTGTTTTTTCATCTTTCAGATGGGAGATCGGAGCTTTTAAGGAGCGTGGAACAACCTCTTAACTACTGTTTTTCCCAGGTAAACCCTGGCCCGGTGTAGTAACACCTGTCAAGGTTCCAGCCATGAGAAAAGATTTAACCCCCAAACTAGTTTCAAAACATTATGAATGTACACTCGACATATACACTCTTTACAAAAATGCGTCAATGAGACCTGATTTCTTACAAAGTATACATATTTTATTATTCAGAAAATATCCTAAAAATCTTGTAGGCATTATATTACTCATTGAGGTTGATAACCCGTTAAACAAAATGAAACAAAACCAGTCAGTTAAGTGCCATACGTCATACACGCTTTGAGCGATCATGTCTCGAAAGAGACATGACTGACTGGGCAGAAGATTATCCCGCAGTAGGTTGCCATTGCTTTCTATGTTAGACTGGTTGCCGACCAAGGCTATAGAACCCAATCTGTTCTGTTATTTTGATTCATAGCTAGAGGGGGGAAGAGATGTATTAAATTATTAAGTAGTAATTAAAGGGGGATCAGTTTATTACTTCATAAAAATAACAAACCGATCCCCCATTTTATGCCCAGTAGAAACCTTAATCATGTTTCCAACTATTATATTCAGTCAGTCAGTTAAGTGCCATACGTGATACACGCTTTGGGTGATCATGTCTCGAAAGTGACATGACTGACTGGGCATAAGATTATCTCACAGTAGGTTGCCATTGCTTTCTGCAGTAAACTGGTTGTCAGACAAGGCTATAGAACCCAATTTGTCCTGCTATTTAACCCATAACTGGAAGGTTGGTTGTTTCGTTTTTATGGCAAATCAACTTCGGCTGGTCATTTATTGCCAACTAAATTTTATTTATTTATTGCTGGTAATACTTATTTTTTTCAACAATTTATTGTTTTTTTTTTTAATAAGTTTTGTGTTTAGTAATACTTTTTTCTTTTCGAGTATCAAGATTCATTGGGATTTGTTTTTTAGGGGCAGGGTCCGCAAGTCCTACCCTTGTTATTTAACCCATAACTGGAGGGAAGGGACGGATTAATACCTTTCCTAAGTGAACCAGTTGCTAAGTGAATGTAGGTTATTCAACTGTAATTCGAACTCGGCTCACCGATTTCTCTTTCCGAGTCGATATCCACTACACCACAACGCACACCACAAAGCGTCACTAAACGCTTACAGCACCTGTTATTCACAAACACTTACCCATCTAAGTACTGACCAAGCTCAACGTTGCTTAACTTCCGCGATCGAGCGAGAACCGGTGTATTCAACATGATAGGCCACAAGCCTATAACTGGAAGGAAGAGACGGATTAAATACCTTTCCCAGGGGCATTTGTGCGTAGTTCCGAGTCGATATCCACTGTACCACAAAGCACATCTCAGGTCAAACCAATCTAAATAGGGTATTGCATTCTCGGCTTTCTCACTTGCTTAAAAGTATATATATATATATTTTTCAGTTTAAGGTTAATTCTTTCGACAATACACTGTATCTTTGATTTATTTCCTGTTTTAACTCATCGCTCAGATCGTATCGATTTCAGGAGGAGATAAAATATGCATTTTTTGCTAGAAATAGTTTATAATCAATGTTTTATATTTATTCCAAACGGCTTTTATCACTACATAAAGCGTTCGTCGTCTAGTTTTCCCCCACTGTGGCGCATAACTTTCAACATCGATATTACACGCTCGGATACGAATCAGACAACGTTTGTTTTAATCGCTACGGCAAAGCATGTAAACACCATCTGTTTTTCTGCGTTACTGCAGAGATTGTTCAGCATCAATTTTACCTTCAACTGTCAATATTTTTCAAACACAACAACTGAAAACACGAAAACACGAAGTTTTCTCACAATTCTACAAAATGTTTCCCTCGTTTTCTCTGTCACTACATACAGTCAGTTAAGTGTCATTCATGATACACGATTTGGACGATCATGTCTCGAAAGAGACATGACTGACTGGGCATAAGATTATCCCGCAGTAGGTTGCCATTGCTTTCTGCGGTAAACTGGTTGACAGCCAAGGCTATAGAACCCAATCTGTCCTGTTATTTAACCCATAACTAGAAGGAAGAGACGAATTAATACCTTTCCTAAGGGTATTTGCGTCTAAGTGAATGCAAGGAATTCAACTGGAATTCGAACTCGGCTCCCCGATTTCTCGTTCCGAACCGATATCCACTGCACCACAAAGCACGTCAGGGAGGCATTAATGTCACTTTACATTTTATTTATTTATTTTTTTTTATAATCATATCGCCCCAAGCAAGGTATTTTACTGCCACTGTTGTGCATGGGGTTACATAAGAGGAAAAGTATGAGAAAGAGTGACAGGTTACAGGGAGTGTCAGGAAACGGGTAATAGAAGGATGAGAATACTGATGAGAGTGGGGTGGACGGAGAAAGGAACATGAGAGAAAGGATGCAGGTTAGTGAGATAGGAGATGACTATTGACTTTACGTTTGAATTCTTGAAGACTGCAGCTGTCGGGAAAGGAAGTAAACGGAAGGGAATTCCACAGGCGGGAAGTGCGAGAAAAGAAGCTGCTAGAGTAGAATTTGCGTTTACATTTTATTGGTTTCACAGTAAGAGGGTGGGACCTAGTTTCTAATCGTGTGGCTCGAGTAAATTCATACATGAGTGGTACCAGTGAACTAAGTTCATCTGAGCAGAAGCCGTGAAAATATTTGTAGAAGAGAGATAGATCTATCTATCGCCCGGTTCACACTCCACCCACGTCTATTGAACAGGCTAAGAGGCTCACCCCTTGTTCCCTGTTTAGGATGTGGTTTCAGGCTTTCTCTTTTCCAATCTTTTCACTATTGCGTAGGCCCCTGCACATCAGTGGCGTTACCGCCTTGCTCGGGGTGATATGATTAATATATATATATATATATATATATATATATATATATATACTAGCAGTATGGCCCGGCATTTCTCGGGTGTAATGAAAACTTATATATATATATATTATCGATTTTCTGCACTATTGTAAGAACTGCAATCTTGAAACTTCTGAATATCGTTTCTTATGTCTTTGTCTATGAGTGTATCAAATTTGATGAAAATCGGACTACTCCTTCTATAACCCGATTTTTCGATTATCGATTTTCAATATTTATCGAGGGTACCTCGACACAAATCTAAGTAAGAACACTCGCAGACGCTTATTGTACAACTGTGTAAATTTTCAAGAAAATTGGTTCAAACATTTCGGAGTCTATAGATAACGGACACACACACACACAGACACACACACACTCAGACAAAGTTCCATTTATAAATAAGTTTAGATTATAGATAAGACCTTGAATAATTCTCGCTGTTTTAAAAAGTATGCTCTTCCCAGAACTGCGCGCGTATTGTTTCAGACGGTTATGCATCTATAAGCAACACTGATATTCAGTGTAAGTTGTTTACTTGATATAATCTCCAAGAATTTAAATGTAAAGTCAATAGTCATCTCACTGACGCTCATTCTCTCTCTCATGCTTCTTTCTTCGTCCACTCCACTCTCATCAGTATTCTCATCTTTCCCTTACCCACCTCCTGACACCTCCTGTAACCTGTCATTCTTTCTTATAACTTTCCTCCTATTTAACCCCCTGCAAAAAAAGAGGCAATAAAATGCCTTGCTTGGGGCTATATGTTTATAAAAACAAGAATTCTATTCTATTACAATGTAGATATAAAGTGGGGGATCAATTCTACATTACAATCAATAAATAAACTGATCCCTCACTTTATGACCACAATCATCCTACTCTTACCCACTTCTTGACACCTCCTATAACCTGTCATTCTTTCTTATAACTTTCCTCCTATTTAACCCCCTGCAAAAAAAGTGGCAATAAAATGCCTTGCTTAGGGTGATATGATTATCAAAAAAAGTGTAAACAACTTTGTTTTTCCTAGCGTGAAATATGCCGAATTTCGTGCCAAATAAAGAGTACTTAGACAATATTATTGGAGAGAAATTAGCAGCTGAAGCACTTGGAATTCTTGTTAAGACTTACGCGAACATATTATGTCGGAAACAACACTCAGTCTTTGGTTTTAGACGCTTCAAAAATAAAGATTTCGATGTTGAAGTTAAAGAATACTCAGGTGTACCAGAAAAGTTTGAAGACAAACAATTGGAGGCATTGCTTCATGAAGACTCACGGTCAGGCCAGGCGCAAGCTGATCTTGAAGAATCATTAGGAGTTCATCCCGCAACAGTTTCGAAACGCTTCAAAATATTAGGAATGATTCAAAAGCAAGGACATTGGGTGCCGTACGAAATGAAGACGAGAAACTTCGAATGCTTAAATAGGAAGTCCTACTCCAGCCTCCGTATTTACCAGACATTGTCTCGTCCAATTATCCCTTGTGACGATCGATAGAACATACCCTGGATGAGCAGTAATTGCATTATTATGATGCCAAAAAATGGGTCGACTCTTGTTTAGCCTCAAAAGATGTGTCGTTTTTACGACGTGAAATTCAAATGCTGCCAAATAGATGGGAGAAAGTAGTGGGTAGCGATGGACAATATTTTAATAGACAGGTGTCTTACTAATTTTTGTAAATAAAGCATTATTTTTCACAAAAAATCAGCGAGGTCATATTCAAGGTCCTAATATATATATATATATATATATATATATATATATATATATGAGATAAAAATAAAATAAATATTTAAGAAAAAAAAATGTATTTATTTTGTTGCTTCTCAAAAATTCATTTTATTTTTTATCGCACATTGTTGTAATTTATTTTCTATTTCCTTCAATATATATATATATATATATATATATATATATATATATATATATATATATATATCGTTCATTCAGCAATGAATTTTAACACTCTCAGCTATTGGGCGTGTATACTGATAATATGCACGCTAAAAGTGTGCCCCCTTCTACCGAATGTCTGTAGCTCAGAGGTAGAATCGCCGACTGACGCCAATTCGGTGGGGCTTCAATCCTGGGTAAAAGGCAATAGGCTACCTAACTGTACTGTTGAGCTGTGATACAGCGAAACAGATCTGTCTGCGGATGACTATATATATATATGTGGGGGGGGGGGGGCTAGTTACATTAAACGTTATATTCAGTGGCTATAAGTATTTGAGTTAACAACCCTGTTTTCTAAACATAAAATTATGCGAAAACTGGACAGTGGGTTAGAGAGTTAATAAATAAGTATATATATTTCGAGCTCTCACGCTGTTTGACGTCATAGAATCGCATTATAAACTTTGGTAACTGTTATCGTTGCTTAGCAAAATTTTATGTCAACACAAGATAAAATCATCGCTGATGGTTTATGTTTTTATGTTAACGTCCTTGTAACCTCTCTGAAGGTGTCTCATGTGAGCCGAAAGCTTAGAACCAACTTAAAAAATTATCTAAATGTGGAAGAATTTTTATCATTATTTTCACCTGAAATTAAAGCCAAAATATGATGTTTAGAACGGTTCATGGTTAAACATATGAGACATTCATTGTCTCTTATATTTAACAGTATATGTTTAGAATATTATCTGCTGACTCGATACACTATATATATATATATATATATATATATATATATTGTGTGTGATGGGAAAATTGTAACAATTTTATATTACAAATTTCGCGCATGGGCGTTGTTTGTTTTTCATTTTGTCGATTGCTCACTACTTTAGGGTCAGTTGGGCACCTTCTGTGAGAAAAAGTGCACTATGATGCAATTCACTGTGCCAGAAATTTGGAAACACCGTACTGTACTACCTGACATTCGCCTCGGAAGCTCCAATATAAACATTTTAGAGTGTTTTGGGTGTCAATCTGAGGAACGTGCAGAGGATTTGGAAAAAGTTAGATCTGTATAATGTTCTAAGAAGGAATGGCAGCTCTTAAAACCCACTCTGATAGTTCTGACAAGAACAGAACTCCCGAACTTATTGTTGAGAACACGACCATAATTAACAACGATTCCTTCAAAACAATCATGTCCATAGTCAGGGACACAGAATATTTTTTAAGGCATGTAATGAATGAAGACATTCAGTATTTCTTATAGAAGATAAGAAATGGTTAGTGTTTATCCTAAGCCATGAAGCACAAGAGGAAAGACGGAGATACGAAGCTTGTGAACAAACTCTTGCAATCCCTCCAACCGAACATGCTTTGGCCTTTCTCAGATAAGAAAACTATCTCTCAGGATAAGATGGTGAACACACAGAACAACCGTTTGCTTGTTGTGTCCCCAAAAGATGTAACGAGGGTGAAGAAAACCAAATATCCAGTCAACATCTTGGTGTTTGGAGTGATTACAATATTATATTCATCTTCCTAGAGAAATTCAGACTCAACACGGATGCCTACATCAAGTGCCTTGATGAGGTAGTGCTCTCCTATTTTCAAAGTGTGCCTGCTGGAAAACCCTGTCTGACAAAGAGATACTGCACCATGCCACATTAGGACGAAAACTAAATCATAGTGTCAGACAATTTATGCGACTACAACACACCTTAAATCCGGCCACCTAACTTCTTAGACACCAAATCTCTTAATCATTATGTGTGGAGCACAGTTGAGCGAGAGACCAACAAAATTCCGCTTGAACTTAAGGCAAGAAGTATGGCAGAATTCACCAACTTAAACAAGATGACCGCCCAGCAGGAAATTCTGAATCCGTCTAGAGGTCATGGTCGAAGCCAATGACAATTTTATTGAATAAACTTACCTTTTGGTAATTTAAGATATATTTTTGCGTAATTTTGGTAAATATATCTGTTAAAATGACATGTCTGTGTTATTTCAATTTTTGCATAACTTAGACAGTAATGTGTCCACCACACTCTGTATATATATATATATATATATATATATATATACAAGTATGGGTGGAATAATATTTCCCATCCAAAGAAACACTATTTTTAAAAAAGTGCTCAATACAAAGTAGAGCTAATAATAATAATTCTTTATGTCTGAAATGGCCCAAAAATTGTTTGTATTGACCTCAGTCTCCATTTCATTATTCACATACGCTCTATACTTGATATTGAACATTTTTTACTTTAAAATTCTATTTTTATCTCACACACACAGACACACACACAAACACACACACACAGACACACACACACACACACACACCTGCATATATATATATATATATATATATATATATATATATATATATATCTTAATTTCAACAAATGCGTATTCATGGAATAGATTTACTAGATGCATTAACTATCTCTCGTCTGTGGTTTCAGTTAATATTCTCACAATGGTTTTTACAGTACCAATTTTCAAGACAAGCAAACTCTCTTTAACTAAAACGCTATATGATCGTTCAACATCTATTTATTAATTTAAAATTTTTACGAATCAAATGATATGATACAGTACTCGAGAAAAACGGCGCTGTGGAAAACCATGATTACCCGTGCTTTGAAAAAAGAGGAACGTTTCTTCGTGTTTTTTTTTTCTCGACTGACGTACTTCAATCAATCAGTCTTGACTCTTGACTGAACCAATATAAGTCATTGTTTTGAATGAGGCCATTTTGATCATCGCAAAGCCGTAACTGATCGACTTTGATCCCAGTTATTCTCTGTATTAGTCCTGGGAAGAAAGCTAAGTGCACTGATCACTCTTGCATTGTTCGCCCTTTGTTCGATTACTAAACAATCAATCGTACCCGGCGTTCTGGATAACTCCCGAACAGATGCAAACAAATCAATCGAGGTACAAAAACGGACATATTTATTGCTTTATGAAGAGGACTGATAAAAAGGATATGGCAGAAGAAAAGGCGGCTGGGATGAAAGGAATGGAGAAATAATTCAAAGGCTAATGCTGGAGAGAAACAGAATCAACACGTGAACTGTAAATGTTTTTTTAGTTTTTCGTAACGTTCTTCTGAAGGGAATGTTTGGTAACTCGTTATTTGCGAGTTATAATATTTCAATATCTTTGCGTAAATTCAACGTACTAAACGAATCTTACGAATAATACACAGTAATACCCTTTGGAATAATTCTCTCGAGTAATTCATTCAGAAACAATCTCTTCAATGGCGCACAACACCGGAATGATGCACGACACAGAACGGCATTTATTTACCTCCCAATCGAGGCGGAATGTGGCACAAGGCATTTTTAACGTGGGTAATCCGAGCCATATAGCTCGACTAAAAATTTTATTGTTTAATGTTCCCCAAATGAGACTCTCCCCTTCGGCGGAACCTCGACTGGGTTATTACTTTCCGCCCGAAGGCAGACAGTTGGACAAGTCTTTTGCTCGTGCAGATGCACGATACATAACACAGTCAGACTTCTTTCTGGGGGCTTTATATATGGTTACATTATCTCAGTAGCACCATTCATCCAACGGTTACGTTTGACGCCTGAAGATCCCTGTTCGACCACACGGTGTCGACAATTTCTTCCTAAATAACATTTTTTAAATCATTTACCCCCGCCACGCAAGGCAATAAAGTCACTAAGACACAATTATTTACTGAGAGTGAAAGAATAAGAAAAAAAAATTAAGGAGAGTGAACAATAAAAATGTGGAATGAAGAAGACATTAGGAAACTTTCGGAATTCATCGGCCGAACAGTGAGTGTTACGTATTTCACTTAACATCTATGAATATTTGATACAGAGGAGGGGGGGGGAGAATTACCTCCCAAATATGCTTTTTTTTGTAAAATACCTCACACATAATAGTAAGAGATTAGCTACATAAGGAGACCATTGTTACTAATGTATTACTTTTAAGTGAGAGTTATCTGTGAGAGGTGTTCCTGCTGCACCCAGTATAAATGAAGAATTAACAATAACTTATATATATATATATATATATATATATATATATATATAATTCATTTGTTTGAACATTATTTTTAATAGATACTCGTATTTGAGTAGATATTCTGCTTTTATTTAAACAATATATATATATAATTCATTTGTTTTAACATAGATATTCTGCTTGGGGCGATCATGTCTTTTTAGAGACATCACTGACTGGGCAGAAGATTATCCCGCAATAGGTTGCCATTACTTTCTGTCCTATTATTTATCCCATAACTGGAGGGAAGAATTTATTACTTCATAACAATAGAAAACTGAATCCACTATTTATGTCCAGTAGAAGCCTTAATCATGCATCCAACTATTATATTCACTCAGTTAAGTGCCATACGTGATACGCGCTTGGACGATCACGTCTTAAAAGCGACATGACTGACTGGGCAATATATTATCCCGTAGTATGTTGTCATTACTTTCTGCGGTAGACTGGTTGCCAGCCAAGTTTATAGAACCCAATTTGTCCTGTTATTTAACCCATGGAGTGAAGAAACAGATTAATACCTTTCCCAAGGGTATTTGCGCGTAAGTGAATGAAAGGAATTCAACTGGAATACGAACTCGGCTCCCCGATTTCTCGTTCCGAGTCGATATCCACTGCACCACAACGCACATCCGTTCGTTTATCTCGCATCCCGAGAATTTGAATATTTATATAGTCCATGCCTTTATATAGTCCATGTATTTATATAGTTCATGCCTTTGCTATGCTAATTAGTCTATCCTTTGCTTATCGCTACAACACTAAATATAAATGCAAAGTGGAAGACTGCACTGTCTGCACAAGTAAAATATTGGTTAAAACGCAATTTATAGCTTTCCCCTATGTTGTTAGGGCTCGCATGTTCGAATGAGGCATTTTTCTTACAAGATTTCTAGTAAACCTTCAGGCCGGTAGAGTTATATATATATATATATATATATATATATATATATATATATATATACACACGGTTTAATTAAAAACAGAATATCTACTCAAATACAAGTATTTATTAAAAATAATATTCAAACAAATAATTTAAATACGTCGGTTGTTAAATCCATTTGATTAATGTTCAGAACTTTCCGTAACATTTTCTCTTTATATTTGTTTACATTACGATACACTTTCAAAGCAGAGAATACCTTTCCCAAGGGTATTTGCGCGTAAGTGAATACAATGGATTCAACTGGAATTCGAAATCAGCTCCCCGGTTTCTTGTTCCGAGCCGATATCCACTGTACCACAAACAGAGTCGAAACACTTGTGCACTCTTACATAAATAAACACAGACTTACATGAGCACATACGCATGTAATGAAACTTCAGCAGTAGACATGCATGGAGATATTATTTTTCAGGTTTTTCAGCTATAAGGTAGATCCTTCTTATTGATAAAGTCTGTGACTCATGGTAAAACTATTCTTTGGCGCTAGAATAAACAAAATTATATTTTTAATATAGTTTATCGTAATTGCTTTTCGTGATTCGTCGACACCATGATTATCTCCCCTTCCTTCCGGCAATGACATTAAAATAAAAAGAACGCTGTTGCATCTTTGATAAAGTCACTCGAAACTGCTGTTATTAATATTGACACGAATTTTACTTCAACTGCTTCTACGAAGATAATATAGAAGCAAATATAAGAAAATTATATATATAAAATTTTCCATGAATATATATATATATATACTAGCAGGATAGCCCGGCGTTGCTCGTGCGTAATGAAATCTTTAAAACTAATCCATGGTCCTGGCGCTCAGATTCTTTGGACGTTGACACGAAAGACTAAAAAGCAATAGTTGTTTCCAGTTAAAGCGAAACCCTAGACTGAAACTCGCTCCCATATTCTTGCTCCCATAGTCTTGCTACAACTTCCAGAAATTTAAATACAATGTCAATACTCATCTATTAACCACTGGACTCTAGCTCTCTCCCCACCCCCGTATATGCTTCCCTTTCTCTCCACCTATGTATCTGTCATCGCACCTGCATTCTCAGCTTTCTATTGCTCCTTTCTAACTAGTTTGTACTCCTCACTCTTTTCTAATTAATCTTTTTACAGTTATGTAGCCAACCCCCCCCCCCCCCCGCTCATCATTGGCATTTCTGCCTTGCTCGGGGTGAAATGATTAAAAAAAAAATATATATAATACATGGTAGATGATCCTAAGCTTTTCTGCGTATACATTTTTGTATGGACAGGTTACTAGAGGCGATGTTATACGATTTTTGTTGTATATGTTTGGGGTTCTTGACGAAATCTAAAGAAGTATCTGCAATATAATTGGTTCTGACTTGGCATCTCGACTTCAGTAATGTGGCTTCCCTCTGTCTTTTCTACAAGTATTTTCATGGCATCTGCTCTGACGAGCTTTTTCCCGTAGTCCCTCGACCACATGTATTAGCATTAAGATCTCACCCCTTTACCGACGAAATAGTCAAATGTAATCTACTTTTCTATTCCATCCGTTTCTTTTCTCGCACTTCCCATTTGTGGAACTCCCTTCCGTTTGCTTGTTTCTCTGATAGCTAAAATCTCCAAAAGTTTAGCGGTAACGTTAATCCCATTCTTAATTCTCACCCATCTCTTATCTTTTCTTCGTCATCCCCTGTACTTTTCTTTTATCTCACTGTAGCCTCCTGCGTATTAGTGGCGGTGGCGCCTTGATTGGGGTGAAATGATCACAAAAAACAAAAACGAAAACAAAAAGAAACCACGACAGGAAGCGGAAGAAAACAAGAAAACTTTAGAAGGAACCAGAAACACAATCCGAAACCAAAAAAACAAGGGATACACCTCTACTTTGTTTAAAAAAACCCAGAGAGGAGTGTGAAACAAACAAGAGGCGAATCTATAAACGCCTATTGGGTTGAAAGGTTTCTTAACTCTAACCGACATTTCGGTACTTACGTATTATCGGGAGGACCTTTAAAAAAACGACTCAAAAATTAAAGTAAATTATTTATTGAAACGGTTAAAACAATAAAATAACATTACATTTGTAATTCCGGAGGCCAGAACGTCGCAATTGCTTCCAAAAGTGACTCAAAGACATCAGTACAGGCAACATGCTTCCGCCACATGAATTCGGCCAAATACGACTCCAAATGGTGACGTGCAGTGCCACAGTGCTTCTTGTTTCGCCACTTTGTCGATCCCCATAGGCGTTCCACTGTCTGCGTATGAGCCCCGGTGTTCGAATCCACAAAGTTGTACTTGTGGTTGACGTTGAGGTGATGAAAGCCTAATTTTTCCAGTTCCTTGGTGTTATAAGCGGGCTTATAACACCTTGTTATCAAAGGTCCTCCCGATAATACGTAAGGACCGACATTTCTTTTTACGGTAAAAAGTAACTACGAATAAGGAAAACAGTATTTACATTATTCGGACTATTGTCCTCATCTTTGTTGTCATATGTATGACGTTTCGGCCGTTGAAACTTATTATTACAATCACTAGGGTATATCATCCTCATTCCTTGCGAAAAGCCATGAGTTATCTCCCTCTAACCCTGCAAGTTACTTTTTCGCCATTACTGTAGGCTGGTTTTGAGCTCACAACTCTAAGAGTCCCGTCAGGAACTAGCCAACGTCTATATCCACTAGGCCATGTGTCGTTTAGGACACATGGACCAGTGCAACAAAGTGCAACAAAGATGAGGACAATATTACGAATAATGTAAATACTGCAAATACTACCTCATCTCAGACATATAGACCAATAGAATGATCTATTATTAAATGTAGTACAAATGGCAATAAAGATGAGGACAATAGTCCGAATAATGTAAATAATGTAAATACTATCTCATCTCAGAAATATAGACGAATAAGGACAAGTTTGTTTTTGTGAATCACATTCCACAGAGTGCAGAGTTACTATATTTTGATCCAATAAAAGTGCTAGATTCTAGACGAAGTACACAGGTACGAGACTGAAACTTGTTCAGTCTAGTACCTGTGTCCTTCGACACATAATCAGTTTTCATATATAATATCAGGCTACTCTCACTTTCCCAGCACAACCGTCTACTCGCAAATGCGAAACCCTTTTGCAGAGAACTACTAAAGGCAAATATGTGTTTGTTAAATATCTCCCGAGCTCACCTGCGGTTTATGTTGTAACTATGTTAAGCGGACCATGCTCATTGTTTCTATGTCAGTTAAGTGCCATACGTGATACACGCTTTGGACGATCATGTCTTAAAAGAGACATGACTGACTGGGCAGAAGATTATCATGCAGTAGGTTGCCATTGCTTTCTGTGGGAGACTGGTTACCAGCCAAATCTATAAAACTCAATCTGTCCTGATATTTGACTCATACCTAGAGAGGGAAGAGATAGATAATATTATTAAGTAGTATTTTGTGGGGGATCAGTTTATTACTTCCTAACAATAAAAACTGATCCCCCACTTTATGACCAGTAGAAGCCTTAATCATGTTTTCAACTATTATATTCAGTCAGTCAGTTAAGTGCCATGCGTGATACATGCTTGTCTCATTCGACACATGACTGACTGGGCAGAAGATTATCCCGCAGTAGGTTGCCATTGCTTTCTGCCGTAGACTGTTTGCCAACCAAGGCTATAGAACCAAATCTGTCCTGTTATTTGACTCATAGCTAGAGAGTTAAGAAATGTATTATATTATTAAGTAGTAATCAGTGGGGGATCGGCTTATTACTTCATAACAATATAAAACTTATCCCCCAGTTTATGCCCAGTACAAACCTTAATCATGTTTCCAACTATTATATTCAGTCAGTCAGTTAAGTGCCATACGTGATACATGCTTGGGCGATCATGTCTTGAAAGAGACATGACTGACTGGTGGGCAGAAGGTTATTCTACAGTAGATTGTCATTACTTTCTTGCCAGCCAAGCCTATAAAACCCAAGCTGTCCTGTTATTTAACCCATAACTGAAAGGAAGAGAAGGATTAATACCTTTCCCAAGGGTATTTGCGCGTAAGTGAATGCAAGGAATTCAAATGGAATTCGAACTCGGCTCCCCCATTTCTCGTAGCGGGTCGATATCCACTGCACTACAACGCGCATCCTCTAAGTTTCTATGACTCTGCGCATAATCTCATAATTAGCAATTTGAACAACGCCAATACGCTTGTACCTTTGATCCCGATGCCTTGTGATTTCATGTTATCAGAACCGTCGATGGTTTCGTGATAATTTCGTCCATCGAATTTCAATCTCATTCCATATTTAACTGGTCGTATTCCATATTTAATCCAAGTTTCCTTTTTCTTGCTTTCCTGGCGGCTACAACCTCCAGGAATTTAAATGCAAGGTCAATACCCATCTCTTAACTATTTGACCCTACTTCTCTCCACACTGTCCTGTAGATCCTTTCCTTTCTTTCCACCTTCGCAACTGTCATCACACCTGCATTCCCACCCTTCTCTTGCTCCTTTCTAACTGGTTCGTTTTTCCCCTCACTCTCCTCTAATCCTTTTACTCTTATGTAGCCCCCTGCACATCAGTGGCGTTACCGCCTTGCTCGGGTGATGATTTAAAAAAAATATTCCATACTTAATCTATGGTATTCCATAGTCTTCTTTTATGTACCCTGTCTCTTCAGGAATTTGGCGATCATGGCTTTCCATTTTTCCCTATCCCTGGTGGCACTTAGCACGTCTTCCGCTGTTACATCATGCAACCCTCGTTCCATCATCCACCTGATGAGGTTCTTCAAATATGTTATCCGTTGCTTTCCCCTGTGTCTTTCCCCTGTATCTGGCCTGTTAATATCAGGTTCTCCAAGCCTTCCTTCCTTCCTTCCTCATGCAGTTTACGGTCATACCCAGGACTGGCAGCGAACTTAGATTTTAATGATTCGTTAATAATATCTTTGTATAAACGCACGCTTTTGTGCCACTAGCAAACAGTTTAAACATCTTTATTCTTCAAGTGAATATGTACAAAGCTGTTTCATGCACTGAGATCGCGTTTCATTTGTCCAATACCTGACTTGAGTGATTTAATGAAACTGAACGATGATGTACAAACGACGGTGCAACGACGGCAGTTATAAGCATTTTTATACCATCAAATTTTATAATAGTATGCCTTCTAAAAGATAAGCGGAGTATTAAGAAACAGAAAAATTTCGTTAGAAACAAAAGAAATAAAGAAAGAAAAAGATGATTACAGATTAAAAATAGATTATATTACATTATTATATTAAGTATTATTGGGGGTCAGTTTATGACTTAATAACAATAGAAAACTGATCCCCCACTTTATACCAGTACAAATTTTCTTTTTCCAACTATTATATTCAGTCAGTCAGTTAAGTTCCATACGTGATACACGTTTTGGGCGATCATGTCTAGAAAGAGACATGACTAACTGGGCATAAGATTATTCAGCTGTAGGTTGCCATTAATTTTTATAATAGTCAGTCACTTAAGTGCCATACGTGATACACGCTTTGGCGATCATGTCTCGAAAGAGACATGACTGACTGGGCAGAAGATTATCCCGCAGTAGGTTGCCATTGCTTTCTGCGGTAGACTGGTTGCCTACTAAGGCTACAGAACCCAATCTGTCGTGTTATTTAACCCATAACTGGAAGGAATAGGCGGATTAATACCTTTCCCAAGTGAATGCAATGAACTCAGCTGGAATTCGAACTCGGCTCCCCGATTTCTCGTTCCGAGCCGATATCCAATGCACCACAACGCACATTATAATAGTATACTTTCTAAAAGTTAAGCGGAGTATTAAAAAATAGAAAAATTTCGTTAGAAACAAAAGACAAGATGACTGAACTGTTACGCAATATCAGTGCTCATACAGTATTTACATTATTTAGATATTGTTCTTTGTTGCTCCTAAGTCGACCAAGCATACAGATAATAATTATTACGGTACCAGTCATACGGAGTGCCAGAGAAAAGCATTAGTGTTTAAAAAATTGCAATATGAGCTCCGGTAAAAATACCAGATAAAACCATTAACATAAAAAAATACTAGAGAAAACCATTAACATCAAAAAATTGCAATATAAACTCTAGTAAAAAAAAAGTTATTGGACATTAGGTTTGTAAGCTCCAAAACTCAGTTGTCCTTAAGGACACATGGCCCAGTGAATTTAGACGTTGGTTAGTACCTGTGACTTAACCCATTGTTGTGAGTTCAATACCAGGCTACAGCAGCCGTGAAGAAGTAACTTACATGATAACTATTGACTCCCAAAAGAGGCACTATTACGCCAGAAATGGAGTTGATATACCCCACGGATTGTAATACATGGTTCGGTTCGAAATTTCTAGCTGAAGAAGGCCGGAGCGTACAACGGCCGAAACGTCGTACAAATGGCGACAAAGATGAGGACAATAGTCCGAATAATGTAAATACTGTAAATACTACCTCATCTCAGAAATATAGACAAATAGAATGAACTATTATTAAACGTCATACAAATGGCGACAAAGATGAGGACAACAGTCCGAATAATGTAAATACTGTAAATACTACCTCATCTCAGAAATATAGACAAATAGAATGAACTATTATTAAACGTCATACAAATGGCGACAAAGATGAGGACAATAGTCCGAATAATGTAAATACTGTAAATACTACCTCATCTCAGAAATATAGACAAATAGAATGAACTATTATTAAACGTCATACAAATGGCGACAAAGATGAGGACAACAGTCCGAATAATGTAAATACTGTAAATACTACCTCGTCTCAGAAATATAGACAAATAGAATGAACTATTATTAAACGTCATACAAATGGCGACAAAGATGAGGACAATAGTCCGAATAATGTAAATACTGTAAATACTACCTCATCTCAGAAATATAGACAAATAGAATGAACTATTATTAAACGTCATACAAATGGCGACAAAGATGAGGACAACAGTCCGAATAATGTAAATACTGTAAATACTACCTCATCTCAGAAATATAGACAAATAGAATGAACTATTATTAAACGTCATACAAATGGCGACAAAGATGAGGACAATAGTCCGAATAATGTAAATACTGTAAATACTACCTCATCTCAGAAATACAGACAAATAGAATGATCTATTATTAAACGTCGTACAAATGGCAACAAAGATGAGTACAATAGTCCGAATAATGTAAATACTGTAAATACTACCTCATCTCAGAAATACAGACAAATAGAATGATCTATTATTAAACGTCGTACAAATGGCAACAAAGATGAGGACAATAGTCTGGATAATGTAAATAATGTAAATACTACCTCATCTCAGAAATATAGACAAATAGAATGATCTATTATTAAACGTCGTACAAATGGCAACAAAGATGAGGACAATGGTCCGAATAATGTAAATACTGTAAATACTACCTCATCTCAGAAATACAGACAAATAGAATGATCTATTATTAAACGTCGTACAAATGGCAACAAAGATGAGGACAATAGTCCGAATAATGTAAATACTGTAAATACTACCTCATCTCAGAAATACAGACAAATAGAATGATCTATTATTAAACGTCGTACAAATGGCAACAAAGATGAGGACAATAGTCCGAATAATGTAAATACTGTAAATACTACCTCATCTCAGAAATACAGACAAATAGAATGAACTATTATTAAACGTCGTACAAATGGCAACAAAGATGAGGACAATAGTCCGAATAATGTAAATACTGTAAATACTACCTCATCTCAGAAATACAGACAAATAGAATGATCTATTATTAAACGTCGTACAAATTGCAACAAAGATGAGGACAATAGTCCGAATAATGTAAATACTGTAAATACTACCTCATCTCAGAAATACAGACAAATAGAATGATCTATTATTAAACGTCGTACAAATGGCAACAAAGATGAGGACAATAGTCCGAATACAGAAAAAAAAACTACCTCATCTCAGAAATATCAGTGCTCTTATATGACCGTGGATGTTGGACAATTTCTTCACAGTTAAAGAAGAGAGTTGAAGCGACAGATACGTACTTCTACAGGAACAGAAGGATGTTTAGGATACCATGGACCGAAGACAAATTTCTAGAGACAATTGCGAACAAAATAGAGCCTTATATTTAATATCGAGAAGAGACAGTTGAAATTTCGACGATGCAAGCGAGGAAAGAGAACTTAGAAAATTCGATACTCACAGTATAGGCTAAAGGTAAGTGAAAGGACACGGCACATTAAAAGGAAGAAAAGATAAAGGGTACGTAAATATAAATTGAAGACTGAGGCTTTAACAGTCATGTATCTTTCGAGACATGACTGACTTGGCAGAAAATTATCCTGCAGTAGGTTGCCATTGCTTTCTGCGGTAAACTAGTTGCCGACCAAGGATATAGAACCCAATCTGTCCTGTTAATTGACTCATAGGTAGAGGGGGGAAAGATGTGTTATATTATTAAGTAGTAATTAGTGGGGGATCGGTTTATTACTTCATAACAATAGAAAACCGATCCCCTACTTTATGACCAATACAAATTTTAATTTTTTCAAACTATTATATTCAGTTAGTCAGTTAAGTGCCATACGTGATACACGCTTTGGGCGATTATGTCTTGAAAGAGACATGACTAACTGGGCAGAAGATTATCCCGCAGTAGGTTGCCATTGCTTTCTGCGGTAGACTGGTTGCCGACCAAGGCTATAGAACCCAATCTGTCCTGTTAATTGACTCATAGCTAGAGGGGGAAGATATGTATTATATTATTAAGTAATAATTAGTGGGGGATCAGTTTATTACTTTATAACAATAGAAAACAGATTTTATGTCCAGTAGAAGTTTTAATTGTTTTCAACTATTATATTCAGTCAGTCTGTTATGTGCCATACATGATACAAGCTTTGAGCGATTATGTCTCGAAAGAGACATGACTGACTTGGCAGAAGATTATCCCGTAGTAGGTTGCAATTGCTTTCTGCGGTAGACTGGTTGCCAGCCAAGGCTATTGAACCCAATCTGTTCTATTATTTAACCCATAACTGGAAAGAAAAGACGGGTTAATATTTTCCCAAGGGTATTTGTGCGTAAGTAAATGCAAAGAATTCAACTGGAATGGGTAGCTTGAAAATAACACGTGCTGCAAGCTAGGATATACCGGTGGTTTGATGGATAGCGGCTCGCAATTGGAAAAAGGAGATCCGAGTTCAAATTCAAGTTGGGTTTGTTTTATTTACTTTCGCGTAAATACACTCTGGAAAGGTATAAATTCACATCTTATCTACCCAGTTATGAGTTAAATAATCATAATTCTATCAGAAAATCCATATTATCTCCAAAAGATGCTTACAATAGGAAAATAATTTTTCACTTTAATTAACCTAGAAAAATTTGATAAACCGCAAAAAAAAATAAAAAATAAAAAAAATCAATCGATTCACACAATAGAAATTAACATATTTTAAATAAATAATATTACATGAAATTTGCTTGTGCAGCTCGCAAAAAAATCAACAGAAATTGTCTAACTAGGATCTTCAGACAGTGACATATACACTTTTTTATGCAGAAAATTCTATTTATATATTAGATTCAGATGCAAAGGCATGCACAGTATGCCACAAATATGCCAGGTTTACAAAGAATACGAGAGTGGGGAAAAAAGCAAGGAGAAACATTTTGATGTGCTTTTGTGTTAGTAAGAATGACACAGTTATTATCCAAGTCGGTGGCTTTCAGGAGTCAGGCGAGATGTTGCGGGAAGAGAGATGGAGAAAGGGGGTCGGGAAAAATGGGGGTGGGGGGTTTATGGAATGGCGCGCCGGATGAAACATTAAACAGTTGCAGTTATATGAGAAGACAGAGAAAATGAGAAGAGCTAGAATGATGTGAACAGACCGAGATCAATAGAGATTTAGAGATGAACATAGATAGATAGATAGATAGATAGATAGATAGATAGATAGATAGATAGATTATGAACATATTGCAATAGATAGATAGATAGATAGATAGATAGATAGATAGATAGATAGATTATGAACATATTGCAATAGATAGATAGATAGATAGATAGATAGATAGATAGATAGATAGATAGATAGATAGATAGATAGATTATGAACAGAGTGAAATAGACAGACAGATAGATATATAAATAGACAGATATAAACAGGCTTACAGAGATAGGTATGAAAAGGCTCACATAGATAGATAGATAGATAGATAGATAGATAGATAGATAGATATTGACAGATAGATAGATAGATAGAATAGGGATAGAAATAGATAGATAGATAGATAGATAGATAGATAGATAGATAGATAGATTAGAACAGGGTGAAATAGAATAGATAGATAGATAGATAGATAGATAGATAGATAGATAGATAGATAGATAGATTATGAACAGGGTGAAATAGATAGAAACAAAGTTGTATACATTTTAAGTCTTAATAGATATTTATTGAGAGAAAGACAAGCACACACACACACACACACACACACACACACACACACACACACACACGCACGCACACACACATACACATATATGCATGAGATAAGGATATTTTATATATTAAGAACTGAATGTGTAAAATTGTCAGACAATATGGACAAAGGTTTCGTCCTTCAGGTTATAAGCAAACTAAATTCGTACCGCCACACATGCGCGCTACAGAGGGATGCTGAGATTTTTTTTTAATTAAGCCAAATCCATTTAGAATCTTTTGCGTTTTCTTAACATCAGTTTTGTTAGTATGTGTACCATATATATATATATATATATATATATATATATATATATATATATATATATATATATATATATATATTGCTTAATTACATAGTTTTTGGTTATAATAAAATTTGACCAGTGCACATGTATATTAAAAAATATTCAATACAATTATATTGTAGAACATTTGAATATTTCCCATTTGTAAACGAGTTATTACGCGACCTAGGTTTCTACCATGAGTGGTGTTTTCAGGCAATTTGCAATAACTGATTTTACCGTTTTTTTTTAAGAACACTCACGTAACGGTATTTTTGTGAACGCTCACGTGGCAGAGAATTTATGAACGCACAATTTTTTAATTTACAAGAAATTAGAACGTTTTCATCCATGGTTGTATGAGCCTAAGAGGTATTTTTTTTTAGTATGGTTACACTTAATCATAATTTCCGTTTTTTTTAAATTCAATAATTCGTTTTTGTTTGGGAATAGCATAATCTCTAAGTTTCTTCCTGGCACAGTCTACATATTTTGCCACCGTTGTAAGGCTTGGCTGTTTTTACTATACTACACGTTATGTCTGGGTTTTTTCCATATTTTGATTTTAATTTCCACACGTGGCTAGCCAATTTTGTACAGCTCTTTTAAGTTTTCTATTTTGAATGTGGACTTGCGATTGTAGAAACCTAGGTCGCGTAATAACTCGTTTACAAATGGAATACACACACACACACACACACACACACACACACATATATATATATACATATATTACCGGTCAGAATTATTAGGCCACCCCAGTGTTTTAAAAAAATGATATATTTCTTACTATCTTTTAGTAATTATTGCCAAGTGAATAATTGTAAATGAAAACAGAATTGTTCTTTTGTTAATATTGCACAATAACATGTGCATCAAATGAATTTATCAATATTTAATAATTACCTATAATGGATTTTCATCAATGAAAGAAGGAAGACAATTTAGGGTGATTCGGACGAGTTCATCTTTGCTTCCTTGCCTTGTATTATTTTCCAAAGTAATAATAACAAAAGAACCATTCTATTTTCATTTAGAATTATCCACTTAAAAATAGCATGAAATACATCATTTCTTTTAATAAAACTGGGGTTGCCTAATAATTACAGCCGGTCAAAAACTCAAATGTTTGTACAACCAACCGAAAGTCGAACAGGTGATCAAAAGAAAACTTAAAAAAAACTAATCAATAAAAAAAAAAAAGAAAGAAAAATCTAAGGAAAAAAAAGATGTTAGAAAATTGTTAAATGAAACATAATTAACATGAATTAAGGAGCAAAGACAGAAACCGATCTAGAAAATTACAAAGACTTTTCTATGTCTAGGTTATAAAGAGAGAGCAATTACGCTACGCTTCAGAAAGTTTGGACCATTACTCACGTTACCGCGATCTTCAGGCAACCAGAATGAAAATGAAAAAAAGAGGAACGGAATATTTTTGCTATTATAAAAAGAAAAGAAATAATAATAATAGTGAACGCATATATATAATTATAATGTTTGTACAACACCATAATAAGTCAGTTAAGTGCCATACGTGATACACGCTTGGGCGATCATGTCTCGAAAGAGACATGACTGACTGGGCAGAAGATTATCCTGCAGTAGGTTGCCATTGCTTTCTGCGGTAGACTGGTTGCCGACCAAGGCTATAGAACCCAATCTGTCCAGCTATGTAACCCATAACTGGAAGGAAGAGACGGATTAATACCTTTCCCAAGGGTATTTGCGCGTATGTGAACACAATGGATTCAACTGGAATTCGAACTCGGCTCCTAGGCTTCTCGTTCCGAGCCGATATCCACTGTACCACAACGCACATCCACCATAATAAGACTAGTTTTAAAAAAGGGATCATAATTTATTACTTAATAATAATTAAAATCGAATAAAATAAACATCCACAGGTTAAAATCAATATAAGATGAAGGGCCTTTCGCTCGAGACTATGTCAGCATAAAATGCAACTAAGTATGATCTTAAATTTGTTGAGTATAAATTCGTGCAGGGACAATCATTTAGTTGAGTGCTTTTTCTGTTCTGCATAAATCACGAACTTAACATCACCTTAGCATTTTAGAAGGTGTTGCGATAAGCACACACTGTCTGATTCTATATAAAAAGAGGGTGCTCAAGCATTATTATAAGTTATAGCTCTTTGGGGAGACATTGACTCGACCTAAATGACTGTATTTTTTAAAAAAATTATTTACTTATATTTTATGACGCCGATTTCTTTCTGATGGAGTGTTGGCCGAAAGGCGCCTAAAGTTATATTGTTTTTAATCGAGGATCGCTCTCACACCCTGATTGAGCACTCTGGAAGAATGGTAGACTTTGAAAAAACTGTAGCTATTCTAGCATCTACGTATCGCTCATTCAGTAATGAATTAGAGCACTCTGGCTACTGTCATGTGATACATCATACGCTAAAGGTCTACCACAATCTATCGAGTGCACATAGCTCAGAGGTAGAATTGCCGACCGACGCCAATTCGTTCGGGTTTCAATCCTGGGTTAAAAGCTTGGGCTAAAAACAGATCTGTCTGCGGATGACTATATAGTGTTAAATTGCAATGATGTTATTTCAGAAATTTATTAGTGGAAAGGTATTGTAGGTAAACAGATTATTTTGTCATAATGTTCACGATATATATATATATATATATATATATATATATATATATATATATATATATATAATACTTCAGAACATGTAGAAACTACAATCTACTACAAAATTGTACTTTTGGTTCGACATTGAAATATTATTAGACAAGCAATATATACAATTTTGTACATATTCTATAGTGTAATTTATAATAAATATTAATTGCTGTATTTTTCTAGTGAGCACTGTTTGGAATTAATGTTTTGAACCTTGCAAATATCTTCTTCGTTGCTTATTCATTTGTATATATATAGTTATTAGTTATTAGGCCATCGCAGTTTTAAAAAAATTATGGATTTCATACTATTTTTAGTATTTATTGCCAAATGGATAATTTTAAATGAAAACAGAATGGTTCTTTTGTAATTATCACTTTGCAAAATTTTACAAGACAGCCGGGAAGACTTTTCTTCGATCAGGCAATAAGAAGAGACTGGCACGGGGAAGAGAGCACAAAAACTGGACACCAGAACAGTTCATTTGATGCATATATTATTGTGCAGTATTAAAAAGAATCATTCTATTTGCATCTAGAATTATCCACATGGCAATAAATACTAAAAATAGTATGAAATTCATAATTTTTTAAAGAAAACTGGTTTAATAATTATATATATATATATATATATGTATATATATATATATATATATATATATATATATATATGTGTGTGTGTGTGTGTGTGTGTGTGTGTGTAATATTAGTTACAAGTGTTTTTTTTTCTTTAATATAACAGATTCATGCCGTCTAAGAAGTTTCGTAAGGATGGCATTAAGATGTTCTCATTCATCAGGACTGTTTGTATATATATATATATATATATATATATATATATATATATATATATTTAATCATCTCACCCCAAGCAAGGCATTCCACTGCCACTATTGCGCATGGGGTACATTATTGAAGGTAAAGAGAAGGAGTGGTTAGACATAGGGAATGTCATGAGGAAGGTGACAGATGAGTAAGGATACCAAGGATGAGGGTTGGGCAGATGGGAAGAGTGTTTGATAGAATGGGAGCAGGTTAGTGTGTTAGGAGGTGTCTATTGACCTTACATTTAAACTCCTGGAGATTGTATCCGTCGGGGAAGCAATCGTGTGGAAGGGAATTCCACAGTCGGGAAGTGCGAGGAAAGAAACTGTTGGAGTAGAAGTTACGGTTGCATTTTTGGGATCTAGTTGCTAATCTAGTATCTCGTGCAAATTCGTATTTAGGGGGCACCAGTGATCTAAGTTCATCGGAGCAGAAGCTGTGAAAGTATTTATAGAAGAGACACAGGGAAGCCACGTCGCGCCGGTGGGAGAGAGACTGCAGGCGGTCTGCCAAGTCGGTATCTATCACATTACAGACCCTCCTCTAAACCTTATCTAGAAGCCCGAGGAGAATAGCAGGGGCACCAGACCAGATATGACAGCAGTATTCAATGCACGGGCGGATGGTAGATTTATATATGTGCAGGATAGATTTAGACGGAAAAAACTTCCGGGCCCTACACAGAAAACCGACTTTCATAGCAGCGGATTTAGCAATATACAAATACTGAATTTTAAAATTAAATACATACAGGCTAGGGTTAAGTAGGGACTTAGGTGTTTTGAATCTTTATAAATATTTCAATAGTTAAACATTTTTTAGATACACTTAAAAATTTTTTTCTTTAAAACAACATTTGCAGGTATTGTTAGGGATGGGTTTGCGTTTACAAATATTAAAAAAATTCTGTCGCTTTCTGCGTCACGTGATGTAAAAAATCTCTCGGACGAACGTTCCTCGCGAAAACGCTTCTAATTTAAATTTTAAAATCATTTGTTTCTGATGAAGGGCCGAGGACGGTCTGAAATATATCAAATATAATAATAGAAATAAATAAATACTGTCAAAAAATACATTTTTTAAACTTACAACTTTTTAGTAGTTTTTCCTATATATATTATTAAGACAGTATACGTGGATCATCACTATGTTATATATATATGTGTGTGTCTGTGTGTGTGTCTGTGTGTGTGTGTGTGTGTGTGTGTGTCTGTGAATATAGAAATCAATATTGCATGGAGATTGCCAGTTTCACATCTGGAGTGATCTTGAAGTCATGTGTTCCTGCACCATTCCTAATATATATAGAGGGAAGCCACATCCCGCCGATGAGAAAGCTGCTGGAGTCGTGCTGCATGGTCGGGATTAATCGCGTTACATATTCTCCTTTGGAGCCTGTCGAGAACACTGAAACAAGCAGCAGTATTTCATGTACGGTCGGATCGTTGATTTGTATATGTGCAAGATGGATTCAAGCGGAAAAACTTGCTGGCCTCACACAGTGACCCAACCTTCATAGCAGTGGATTTAGTTATTGATTCAATGTAATGTTTCCACTTGAGGTCGGAATATAGAAAAATGTAAAAAAAATATTTTTTTTTTATTCATCAATGATCTGAACGAGGTAATTATAAATGTTTTTCTTTATATTGCTGAAATAAATTCTGGATTAATATCCGTTTAATTATGTGTTGAGATTTCCTTTCAATATATTTGCTCTGGATAATATCCATTGAGATCTCTATTTTTATCTAATTGATAATTTATATATTTATATATATATATATATATATTTATATTTATATATATTTATATATTAATTATATAAAATCTTTTGTGTCATCCTCTCCGTCTTCACTGATAACCATACTCTCTCTTTGTGTATATAACACATCACTCAATTAAATCACAAACCTAACTAATAAAACAACAAGTTTTAGGCAAAATTCGATTTTATTCATCAATATCGTCTGTTTTTAGAGTGACACACTGATTCAAACGCTTCTCTGACAATTCAATAGAACGATATGACTTTGTCCTCAAAATACACCTCAATTTCAGAGATAACTTCCAAATCTCTTTCCTTGGCACATTCTTTTGAGGTCTGCAAACAGCCAGTAATCGCTGGGGGCCAGATCTGGAGAATAGGGTGAATGCAGAAGCAATTTGAGGTGCAAATCGTGTAGTTTTGTCATCGTTACGACCGACTTTTTTTTTTTTTACAAATCATATCCCCGCGAGCAAGGCGGTAACGCCACTAATGTGCAGGGGGCTACGTAAGAGTGGAAAGATTGGAAAAGAGAAAGCCGGAAACCACATCCTAAACAGGGAATAAGGGATGAGCCTCTACACCTGTTCAATAGACGTGGGAGGAATGTGTACCGGGCGATAGATAGTCTATCTACTCCAATTGTAAAAAATAAACAAAAAAGTGAAAAGACTGGGAAAGAGAAAGCCGGAAACCACATCCTAAACAGGGAACAAGGGATGAGCCTCTTCACCTGTTCAAAAGACGTGGGTGGATTGTGAATCGGGCGTTAGTCCAGTCTATCTACTCCAATTGTAAAAAATAACCAAAAAAAAAAAACAAAAAAAAAAAACAAAAGAAAAGAAAAGAAAAGGAAAAGTGAAAAGATTTTAAAAAAGAAAGCCGTAAACCACATCCTAAACAGGGAACAAGGGATGAGCCTCTACAACTGTTCAATAGACGTGGGAGGAGTGTGAACCGGGCGATAGTTTAGTCATTCTATGCCAATTGAAAAAATAAACAAAAAAGTGAAAAGATTCGGAAAGAGAAAGCCGGAAACCACATCCTAAACGGGAAACAATGGATGAGCCTCTACACCTGTTCAATAGACGTGGGTGGAGTGTGAACCGGGCGATATTTTAGTCTATCTACTCCAATTGAAAAAAAGAAAAAAGGAAAAGAAATGTGAAAAGATTGGAAAGAGAAAGCCAGAAACCACATCCTAAACAGGGAACAAGGGATGAGCTTCTACACCTGTTCAATAGACGTGGGTGGAGTGTGAACCGGGCGATATTTTAGTCTATCTACTCCAATTGTAAAAAAAAAAAAGGAAAAGAAATGTGAAAATATTGGAAAAAGAAAGCCGGAAACCACATCCTAAACAGGGAAACAGGGAACAAGGGATGAACTTCTACACCTGTTCAATAGACGTCGGTGGAGTTTGAACCAGGCGATAGTTCAGTCTGTCTACTCCAATTGTAAAAAATAAACAAAAAAAAAAAGAGAAAAAAAGAAAAGGAAAAGTGAAAAGATTTGAAAAAAGAATGCCGGAAACCACATCCTAAATAGGGAACAAGGGATGAGCCTCTTCACCTGTTCAATAGACGTGGGAGGAATGTGTTTCCGGGCGATAGTTTAGTCTATCTACTCCAATTGTAAAAAATAAACAAAAAAGTGAAAAGATTGGGAAAGAGAAAGCCGGAAACCACATCCTAAACAGGAAACAATGGATGAGCCTCTTCACTTCTTCAATAGACGTGGGTGGAGTGTGAACCGGGCGATAGTTCAGTCTATCTACTCCAATTGTAAGAAATAAAGAAAAAAAAAAAGAAAAGAAAAGGAAAAGTGAAAAGATTTGAAAAAAGAAAGCCGGAAACCACATCCTAAAAAGGGAACAAGGGATGAGCCTCTACACCTGTTCAATAAATGTGTCTTGGTGAAATATTACATTTTCTTCTTCATTTCTAGCGATTTCTTCCTTCAAACGCACCAATAATGTTATATAATATTTGATATTGATGGTTCTTTCTTTCTCAACGTAATCGATGAACAAAATACCTTTCGCATTCCAAAATACGGCGGACAAAATCTTGCCTGCTGATGTTTGCATCTTTGGTCGATTTGGACGGCTTTCACCTGCAGCTGTTCACACAACTGACGGTAATTTTGACATCAGATTAAAGTGGTGGATCCATGTTTCGTCCTCTGTCACATATTTATGCAAAAACTCCTTCTTGTTGCTTTGAAACAGTTGCAAACAACTGTCTGAATCGTCGATGCGTTGTTGTTTTTGATCGAATTTGAGCAAACCAGGCACCCAATTTGAACAGTTTTCTCTTTGACAAATGTTCATGAAAAATGGGGAATACACTGCCTTCTGATATGTTCATATCCTCTGCTATCTCATGCAACTTCAATTTACAATCGGTCAAAAAAAGTTTGTAGATTTTTTTTTCCTTGACAACTGCTGATTTGGGATGACCTGAGTGTTCAGCATCATTTGTGTCTGTACGACCACGTTTATAGTCAGCATATCACCGCTTAACCGTTGTTTCCGAGGGAGCAGAGACCGAATAACACTTATCAAGCTATTGCTTTGCTTGAACAGTATTTTTTCCTCATCAGAAAGCAGTGTTATATCAACATATATGCACAACAAATATATATATATATATATATATATATATATATATATATTACTTTTAAAAATTAAAATTAAAATTGAGATATTGAAAATGAGTGGAGGTATTTATGTACAAGAGATATTATTGACCCTATCATTATTATTATTTTTGTTATGTTTTTAACTTTCGAAATTGTTTCAACGGCTTTTTATAGTCTATATTATTCTTTTAGATACTTCCAGTACCTAAATAAAAGCACCTACGAAACGCCGTACCTAAGGTTTAAAATGAGCTTTTTAAAATGATTGCTGTATTTCAAATCTAATTTAAATAGGCTGGATAAAATCGTGGCTTTGAGTGCTATTTTTGTCCATCTATCAGCATAATGTATTTCTCTTTCATAAAAAAAACTCAAAAAAACAAAAACTTTCAAAGATAAAATATACTTTTCTGAAATTTTACTTGCGGAATTTTAACTGATTTAGAGTTTAATTAATTTGATTTGAAACAAATATTACTTTAGTTTAAAATATCCCAGAAATGCATTTTTAACACTGACGTAGGTGTTATGATTAAGTATTGACAGCCCTATTGGCAGATTGACATTTGGGAATGTGTTATATCGCGGGAACGATATAAATAACAAGGTAAATTCCGAATGGATAGATTTACACAACACGTAAAAGGTAAACAAATAACAGTGTTTATTTTACGGAAAAGTGCAAGTAACGGAAAGTTCATAAAATGGTAAGTCAAAGACAAAATGGGAGAGGAAGTCGAATCCTCTCATACTTTATTACTTCGACACTTACTCTCTTCGGCGAATCAGCTGTCGGAGGTGATAGGATGTTCTATTATAACAGAATGTGTCTAATGTTTTCTACGGGAGACATATCTGTAAAAATTATTTGAAGAATATAACGTTATCGCCTCTTTATACCATTTTTAACTACCCAGTAATCTTAAAAATATAGTACAATATATGTAACAAGCGGAACCCGTGGAATTTCCACGGAAGGATAATTATGATTTCCTGTAAAAATTTTACTTTGTCATACTACAAATGATAATAACGTCTTCAAACTTAAAGGTATTAGATAATAAAATAACGATAACACAGTGTAATTTTATTAAAATATCTATAAAAGTAATGTCCATAGAAGCTACTTTACTGTAATCTTATATTATTTTAAGCGGCGTATGACCATAACCAAAATACTGCACGCTATTTTGTAAGAGATTTTGAAAGAGAAAAAAAAAATTTATTACTGAAAAATCATGGCTCCTGTGTCCATTGAGAACCGAAAGACCAACTGAGTAATAGCCAAGGGATGTCAGACATTTCGTTATTAGGTCGCGGGATACGACAACAAACCTATCTACTTTTACTATATTGTTCAGTACACACACAGATATACATACGCATACAATTAATGCAACAACCACCAGCTTAAGCTGCTATTGATACGGTAATGCTATAGGCTCTCTCCTCCTACTCTCTAACTCTTTTCGTTTTGGAAAAGGTAAGAGAAAGAATGAGGAGAGTTAAAAGATAGAGGGGAAGGAAAAGCTCGTGTAGAGAGTAAGTGGCGTCACGGACGGAGGAACTAAGTAACTAACTAAGGAAGGAACAAGCAGAATTATTATATGATATAAAGATTGACAGAAAGAAGAATTGGAAGACTGGCCATGTTTTCTCATATTGCTTTTTACCATTTTCTATTGCAGCAATTAAAGTATTCAAAAATTCCAACCTCACTTTGCCAAATTCTTCATTGTTTCGTTTTCCTCTTATTGTTTTTCGTATCTTTTTCGTTTTGACTTGTGCCTTTTATAAGTAGATAATTAAAAAACAGACCTTGTCGAAATATCTAACACTATAACAACCTATCCCCGTTATGACGCACTGCCTCTCTTTCCCTCTGTTTCATTCTCTTTCCCCCTACATTTCTCCTCACCCCACCAACGACCTGCCACTTTTATCAAAACAAACTCCCGTCTCCTTCACACCCTCCCTCCCACTGACCTCGATCCCTCGCATGTTCAACTCCATTCTACAGACTGCATCTTCTCTCTTAGCGAAATAGACGACATAAGAAGGCTTTCCCTAAAAATTCCATCACGACCAGTGTTTGAAGGTTTGAAGAGAGGGTGGGCTGAAAGGGGTTGGGGGAGGGAGCTGGTTCGTAGACTTTTCGCGGTTCTTTGCTCTGGAAGTTCATTCCAGACATTCTTTATTGCTCTGGTCTCCCTTATTTTCCATTTGCACGCGTTTCTCGGGTTCTCTTCCGCCATTTTATTTATCCGTCTCCTTCTCTTTTCTTCATCTTTTCTCTCCGTCAATCTTCTCTTTTCTTTGTCTCCCAAGTTCTTCCTATGTTTTTATTGCAATCTTTTACGTCTCTCTGTTTAATCACTCATATATTATAATAAGTATAAATAAGATAACAATATAAATACACATATATTCACACGCGTGGATATATATATATATATCTATACATATATATATATATATATATATATGAAAAATACAGAAAAAAATTGCATGTAGGTTAAATCCCAAAAAAGCAGATCTTATTAATATTAATAATAAATACATACATACATATATATATATATATATATATATATATATATATATATATAACATAGTGATGATCCATGTATACTGTCTTAATAATATGTATAGGAAAAACTACTAAAAAGTTGTAAGTTTAAAAATGTATTTTTTTACAGTATTTATTTATTTCTATTATTAGATTTGATATTTCAAACCGTCCTCGGCCTTTCATCAGAAACAAATAATTTTAAAATCATTTTTTTCTGATGAAAGGCCGAGGACAGTCTGAAATATCAAATCTAATAATAGAAATAAATAAAAACTGTCAAAAAAATACATTTTTAAACTTACAACTTTTTAGTAGTTTTTCCTATATATATATATATATATATATATATAGCTCGAGTTTCGAAGCAAGTGGATGTCCAGCTAATCGACGAAATAAATTATAATTAATAACCACCTTAGATGATGTGTTGAGTTTTCCTTTAGTATATGATATTGCTTTGGATAATATTCATTGAGCTCTCCATCCAGGTCTATCGCTTAATATTTTATATTAGATAGATGTTTTTAGATTACTCTCTTCATCTATCTATCTATCTATCTATCTATCTATCTATTTATCTATCTATCTATCTATCTGTTTGTGTCTTTTCCGACTGGGGTTGATAACACGGGTTCTTTAAACCTGTAGAAATAGCTACTCCCCGACTGTAAAATATTGAATGTACATATGAAACAAATAGATATTTCATCTGTAAATTAAACATATATCCAGCTCGTCGATTGAGCTATCTGGGGAAATGGTTGATTTTAAAAACAGTAGCTACTCACCGCTATTTACTCATCATTCTTCAGCAGTGTATTGAATACTCTTGGCTACTGGCGTATGTTTGCATTGTGTATATAACGCGCAAAAATTTATCCTTCTCCCCCGTGCGCCGATAGCTTAA
Organism: Ascarosepion bandense; assembly: GCA_037127315.1. Lineage (NCBI taxonomy): Eukaryota > Metazoa > Mollusca > Cephalopoda > Sepiida > Sepiidae > Ascarosepion > Ascarosepion bandense. The sequence continues at coordinate 1,480,298 of JBBBDQ010001180.1, forward strand.
GGATAGAATATCCACCTGATGCCAAATCGGTCCGGTTTCAATCCCAGCTGTAATCAAACAGATGTTTAGCAATACTGATCAGCTGCAAAACAGGGCTGCATGCGGGAGATTATATATATATATATATATATATATATATATATATATATATATATATATATATATATATTTTAATTCAGATACTTCAATCCAAGGGAAAAAAGCAGGAAGGTAAATTCCCAAAAACCCGATCCTAATTAATATTAAAAATTTTATTTTAATATTAAAAAATGATACAGGAAGAGAGCTCCATGTAATAAAATATTACAGAGCAAATATATATTAAAAAAGGATTAATTCAAAGATGTTGAATGGCCATTTCGATATGAAGATCCCCACGGAGGACGACACATCACCTCAGCAACAGAAAAATCCTTTCAGAAACTGGAGAAAAATTAGTCTACTTTTCCTTTTTAAATAGATTGCAAAGAAATTAAAAATAAAATAAAATAAAATAAAATAAAATAAAATAAAAATAAAGGGAAAGAAAAAGAAAAAGAAAACGAAAAAGAAAAAGAAAAAGAAAAAGATAGAATAAAATCAAATAAATAAGAAAAAAAAATTGACATCGTCTGGGTTCGCAAAAAAAAGGGAGAATGTAACTAAAAATTAACAGACAGCCGTGTTAAATCGACGTAAGTTTAAGCAACACGGAAAAAAGGTGGTAAGAGAGATAAAAGAAGGAAGGGAGGGAAAAGAAAGAAACTAAAGAAAATTTTTTTTAAATATTACAGACACTGGACAAATTCCTTCTTTTATCTATCTCTCTTACCACCTTTTTTCCGTGTTGCTTAAACTTACGTCGATTTAACACGGCTGTCTGTTAATTTTTAGTTACATTCTCCCTTTTTTTTGCGAACCCAGACGATGTCAATTTTTTCTTTTCTTATTTATTTGATTTTATTCTATCTTTTTCTTTTTCTTTTTCGTTTTCTTTTTCTTTTTCTTTCCCTTTATTTTTATTTTATTTTATTTTATTTTATTTTATTTTATTTTATTTTTAATTTTTTTTGCAATCTATTTAAAAAGGAAAAGTAGACTAATTTTTCTCCAGTTTCTGAAAGGATTTTTCTGTTGCTGAGGTGATGTGTCGTCCCCCGTGGGGATCTTCATATCGAAATGGCCATTCAACATCTTTGAATTAATCCTTTTTTAATATATATATATATATATATATATATATATATATATATATATATGTGTGTGTGTGTGTGTGTGTGTGTGTGTGTGTGTGTGTGTGTGTGTGTATTTATATGTATATATATAATATAGTATTTAAATATATATTAGGACAAGAACTATTTTATCTTTTATGAGGCATATTGACAGAAAATAAAAAAATTAATTAAAGTAATTTTATTTGTTTTACTCAACAAATGCTTTAACAAGAAAAAATACCTGTTACAAAACAAATTTAATATTTAATATAATAGCCTTTTGCTTTGATCACAGCCGCCATTCTGTCAGGCATTGACATCACAAGCTTCTTCAATGTATCTAATGGTATCACCTGCCAAGCAGCTTGCATTTATTCCGAAAGTGTGTCTTGCGAAGTAACATCAGATTTCTCAATTTTTTTATCCAAAATATCCCATAGATGTTCAACAGGATTGAGATCAGGGTTTTGTTGGGGTCAATTCAAATTCCGAAGCCTTCCTTCCTCTTCCTTTTCAATATTTATTAGCAATTTACTTGGCTTTTCACCCAGTATTTGAATTTCAGTGTGAGTTTTAGGAAAATCATCCATGTCCTAATACTTTTGCTCACTACCGGTAGTGTGCAAAAGTGTTAGAACAGAGGTGATTTTTTTTTTTAATCATATCATCCCGAGCAAGGCGGTAACGCCACTGATGTGCAGGGGGGCTACATAAAAGTGAAAAGATTGGAAAAATGAAAGCCGGAAACCACATCCTAAACAGGGAACAAGGGATGAGCCTCTTCACCTGTTCAATAGATGTGGGTGGATTGTGAACCGGGTATCAACACAGACTTATTCTTTCACCTTCTATCCTCATTGTTTTGAAATCTCTTTTTCCTACTGTGGTTTTCAGTTTCTTCTCTTTGTCGTCACTATGTCGTACTTTACATCAGTTTGTTTCTCTTATGTTGCCTTTTCTAGATTATTGCTAGTATCACTCATTTCTACCGATTTTATTCGTTGTCTCTCTACTTGACACTCTTTCTTTCTTTCTTTCCGTTTAATGATCTGTCCCTTTCTTTCATTCTCTCATTCTTTTTCTCTCTTTCTCTCTCTTTCTGTTTAATTATCTGTCCCTTTCTTTCTTTCTTTCTTTCTTTCTTTCTTTCTCCGTTTAATTATTCTTTCTTTCTTTCTTTTTTTCAGTTTAATCATCTGTCCCTTTCTTTCATTTATTCTTTCTTTCTTTCTTTCTTTCTTTCTTTCTTTCTCTCTCTTTCCGTTTAATTATCTGTCCCTTTCTTTCTTTCCTTCCTTCTTTCTTTAATTCCCTTTAATTATTTGTTCTTTTCTTTCTTTCTTTTCAATTTTTGTCCTTTCTTTTTTCTTTCATTCATTTTTTCTTTCTGCTCAATTATTTGCTTCTTTCCGTCGTAATTTTTGTTTGTTTGTTTCTTTTTTCTTTCCGCCGTATTTTCTTTCTTTGTTCTTTCGTTATATAATTGTTTTTTTTTTTGCAATCTTTCTTTCTTTCTTTCTTTCTTTCTTTCTTTCTTTCTTTCTTTCCACTGTATTTTTTTTTCCTTTTGCAAATTTGTTTTTCTCATCGTTCTTTTATTTTCTAGTTCAGTTTTTGATTTAATCATTTTTTATTCCTTCATTTTCCACTGTAATTTCTTTCTTTGTTTTCCTTCGACGACTGATCTTTTCTTTCTTGAATTTGCAGAAACAATTCTTCTTCTTCTTCTTCTTCTTCTTCTTCTTCTTCTTCTTATTATTATTATTATTATTATTATTATTATTATTATTATTGTTGTTGTTGCCGTTGTTATACATTTAAAATATTCCCTCTCGGCATTGATATATTTATAACAACTTTGCTGCGAGTCAGTTATCTTCTGAATGTCTTCGTTATTCACAGATCCGACATATTTATTAAAATCTTCACAATTTGATCCTGAGTGTAGATTTTTTTTTTTAACGATCAAGAAGGGAACGTTATGATTGACAAAAACATTAATCTACAATACAATTGATAAAACTTTAATAACGTCATTTTAAAAACACAAAAGATTTTTGTTATTGTCAGAAACAAATAACGAAAGGTGACTTTCAATTTGATGTGGGAGATTGCAAGAAAGGAAACAGGCCATCTTGTATATGGTTTAAACCATTATTGTGGCGTGGAACTAAGTTTCCAGGCAGGGTTGGTTTCTGTGTATACATAGAAATAGAATCAAATATATACTCTATCATACTTTAAATCAATCAATCTATCTATCTATCTATCTATCTATCTATCTATCTATCTATCTATCTATCTATGCCAGTCCGTTTATCTATCTATCTATCTATCTATCTATCTATCTATCTATCTATCTATCTATCTATCTATCTATTATTCTTATTCTTCTTCTTATTATTATTACAAGAAATGTATTTGTTGTCAGCTTTGTTTACGGCCTTTTTTCATCCTTTCTCTATTTTTACATTCTAAAGTCGAAGTTGGAAGGATGGTAGACTTTGGAAAAACAGTAGCAACTCTAGCATCTACGCATCGTTCATTCAGTAATGAATTAGAATACTCTCACTATTGGCGTATGAATACATGGTATATCACACGCTAAAAGTCTGCTCCATCTATCGAGCGCACATACGATTAGAATCGCCGACTAACACCAAATCGGTAGGGTTTCAATCCTGGGTAAAAAGAAATCGGATGTCGAACCGTACTGATGAGCTGTGATATAGCGAAAGATATCTGTTTGCGGATGACTATATATATATATATATATATATATGTTGATGCATGTTTCACTAAATAATACAGACAAGTTTTGTCGATTTATTTTATATAAATTTTTTTATATCGTCTGATAAGCTTAATAATATTATCGCATATATATATATATATATATATATATATATATATATATATATATATACAGCAAATGACAGATTAAGCACTTGAACGTCGCCACAAATGGAGAAATTGACAGGAAACAACGATCTCAAACGGAGTGCTTTAAGATATTGAAGGCGATTCTGTTCAAAACTTGCAATGTCATGATGACAAGTTGACTTCCACTTCATTGGATCTCAGGAAGACAATATATATATATATATATATATATATATATATATATATATATATATGATTAATTTGAAGAAGTTTTTCACTTAAACAGCAGAGGGATGCCGACTTCGAAGTTTCAAGAAAGCTTCACTATGATGTCCTCACTCCTCAGGATATCTCTCTCTCTCTCTCTCTCTCTCTCTCTCTCTATCCATCTATCAATCTATCTATCTATGCCATTTTAGTAAAAGCTAAAAAGAACAGCCGGTTTCGTCGCAGCCTCATCAAGTTTATTTCTAGGAATAACAGACGTGTAAAATAAACGATGATTAATGGGGGAGAGAAACAAAAATGCAAGGAAAACTGGAGTCCAAAAACATTCAAACCGAGCGAGCAATCTCCCTGTTTACAGAGGGAAGGCTTGCGGGATGTGATGTATAAGGGCTCTAGAACCTTTAAAGGATATAAAGAGTGAAACCTTGATAAAATAGAGAAACGGTCTACACCGTTTGGAGTGAGTGTGGACTATTTCTCTTTTTTCTTGATATTCAGCAGTCAAGGACAAAAAACTTGCTTTCCAAAATATATTTCTATCTGCAAACCACTGAAAAACAACAATCTTGACAGTAAGTATAATCACACATCATCACTATATATATATATATATATATATATATATATATATATATATATATATATACTTTCTGAGCTTTCGGCTTACATCCGCCATTATCAAAGATGAAAATTCTGTTGGTTGTAATGAGTAGTTCGCGGACGAACCATAGTAGTAGTCGTTCATTTTGTTTGTGTGGAAGATTGGCAAACACGTGTCAGCATGCTGGAAGCGAAAATCGCACTACAGCATGTAGTCTCTTCGACACAAACAAAATAGACGACTGCTGCTATCGTCCGTCCGCGAACTGTTTATTACATTCAATACAGTTGTCATCTTTGATAATGTTTGATGTAAGACGAAAGCTCAGAAAGGATTAAATAAAAATATGTAGCAATACTCTGATTTTCTTTCCTCTTTCACCGATAATGCTATTAAGCTTATCAGACGATATATATATATATATAAGTCGTCGACCCGGTTAAGTGTCCAGCAAGATATAATACAATCACCAAAATAGGAAATAACGATATATATATTAAACACAGCAAAACACAAATAGGATGAACTCTGCTAGCCAGTCCGTTAAGTGCCATACGTGATACAATGAATTCAGCTGGAATTCGAACTCGGCTCCCCGATTTCTCGTTCCGAGCCGATATCCAATGCACCACAACGCACATGGGTTAGGACGTAATAATAGAACTGGGACTTGCAATAGTCGTACGGTAGCAGTCTTGGCTATCTCTACCTATCGCTCTCCGCTGACCTGCTTATGTTGATCTGCGGATCTCTTACGCTCTGAGCTCTTCTTCTCTCACTGATCTCCTGATCTCTGCCACCTCTTGTGAGGGGAAGTATATGTAGCTGTAAGAGCAGTTCAATCCGTTGGAATGGGTGATGCCACCACGACAATATATAAGCTGAAAGTGTTTGTCACTTCAACTGAGCAGGTTCATTTCGCTTTCGAAGTTTTGTAAGGGCACCCTTATGGTTTTCAAACTCTTTGTTTTTATCAACGCTCTATCTCGGTACCACGGTATCGAGCACTTTACGATAAAAAAATCTGCTTGCCAAAATATATTTTATCAGTAAAACAACTGAAATAATAATAATCTTGGTGCTAAGCATTGTCTTGACACACACACGCACGCCCATATGCACACACACATATGCACGCACACATACACACACATGCAAGCACAAACACACACACACACACACACACACACACACACACACACACACACACACACACACATATATATATATATATATATATATATATATATACTATCCGTATAGCCTGGCGTTGGTCGGGTGTAATGAAACCTTTATAACTAATCCATGGTCCTGGAGCTCAGACTCTTTGGACGTTGGTACGAAAGACTAAAAAGCAATACTTTTTTTTTAATCGTATCACCACGAGCAAGGCGGTAACACCACTGATGTGCAGGGGGCTACGCAATAGTGAATAGATTGGAAAAGAGAAAGCCGGAAACCACATCCTGAACAGGGAACAAGGGATTAGCCTCTTAACCTGTTCAATAGACGTGGGTAAGTCAAATTTTGATTTCCTGGTATAGATATCGAATAGGTTTTTTTCGTCGTAAACTGAATTTTGAAGGCTAAATAAGTCCTCTGAGAAAATGGTATCGTGGCTGAGACTAAGAACTACAATTATACCTACTTAGAACCAAATCCGAAGCAAAAACTAAAATAAAAGGGCTAAAAAAAATACAGACATGCAGGCAGATAAACAGACACACACACACAAACATCTTGCCTTTTATATATATATATTATCCATTATCTGCACTATTGTAAGAACTGCAACACTGAAACTTCTGAATATCCTTTCGTATGTCTTTGTCTATGAGTGTATCAAATTTGATTAAAATTAGACCACTCCTTCTATAACCCGATTTTTTCGATTATCGATTTTCGATATTTATCGTGGGTACCTCGACACAAAACCTAGCTAGGAACACTCGCAGACGCTTATAGTACAACTGTGGAAGTTTTCAAGAAAATCGTTTCAGCCGTTTCGGAGTCTATAGCCACACACGCACACACACAGAGAGACAAAGTTCCATTTAAAAATAAGTTTATATATATATGCAGACATGCCCTTGTGTTTTGACAAAAAGAAAGTGATGCAGCGATGAAGAGGACATGTCAATAGTTAGATGTTTCTTCCGAACGATAGAAATTTTCACGCAGCCTTTGAGAGAGAGCCTATCTTCCACACGTGATGATGGCGACAGATATACCTGCAATATATGTAGGCAAACCCGAAATTCTTCGCATTATATATATATATATATATATATATATATATATATATGTGTGTGTGTGTGTGTGTGTGTGTGTGTGTATACGAGAGAGAGTGAGAGAGAGAGAGAGAGAGAGAGAGAGAGAGAGATAGTAAACGCTTTTGAATCAACACTGTATGGTGATGTCAATTTCGCGGTTCAGTGCGATCTACAGACCAAATACCACTAATTCTCTAACAGGCTGTATGTATATATATTTATAGAGAGAGGGCTGTGTATATATAGGTCACCAGGGGATTACAGGGTATGGGGTTAGGGGAAACAGGCCATTTCTAGTTTCTTTTGTTTGAAGCTAATACAGAGGGTGTTTTTATCATGAGCTATCGATTGCTGCTTATTTCTGCTGTTTGTGCGTTTAATAGAAGTTTGTATGTATATAAACTAGAGTTATTTACGTTCATGACTTCAACATTGATTATATATATTTATATTTTTTTTCTAAACATATACTGTGAATTATAAGAGACAATGAATGTCTATTGTGTTTAATCATGAGCCGTTCTAAACGTCGTAATTTGGCTTTAATTTCAATTGAAAATGAAGACAAAAAATCTCCAACATTTGGATAATTATTTTTTAAGTTTGTTCTAAGCTTTCGGCTCACATAAGCCATCTTCAGAGAGGTTATTAAGACGGTAACACAATAACATCCACCATTAGCGACGATTTTATTTTGTGTTGACATAAAATTCCGCTAGGCAACGGCAAAAGTTACAAAAACAACAAACGCAGTTCTATGACGTCACACCGCGTGATAGCGCGAAATGACAACAGAACCATGTATTCAAATGCAATGTAATATATATATATATATATATATATATATATATATATATATATATATCGTTTAATTTTTCATATATTTCATGTTGTGTTTATATATATATATATATATATATTACACATATATTTTACACATAAAACATGTGTTTATATATATATATATTACACATATTTTACACATAAAATATATAGATACAGATATATATATATATATATATATATATATATATATATATCTGTATCTATATATTTTATGTGTAAATTCAATATCTTACATCTGGGGAATATCCATTTCTACAGGTTCTAATAACGCGCGGTATCAACCCTAACCGGCCGAAAATGAAAACATTCTAGAGTGATCGGAAATAATGTTTAGTATATGAGAAACAGTGAAAAAAAATATTATAAAACATGAAACATTCTTTTGAATCCGTTTTAATATTTAATTTAATACTGTTAGGATCCAGTGGGATTATTTACCACCAAATGTTCTTCTGAATTTATCACTGCTATATATATATATATATATATATATATATATATAGGTAAGAATAGGTGAGAATGGCAACCCGTGAAGACAGAGAAAATAAGCCAAAAGATTTTTTTTTCTAATTAATATAAATTTTTAATTAGATAGTAATATAGACCATAATGGATATATATATATATATATATATATATATATATATATATGCAAAAGAAAACATCTACCAAACAAATAAATGAAAAGTATAAAAGAATAAAAATATCAATAATAATAAACATTGCCCATCTGAAGTTCTTGTGCAAAACAGATAAACCCCGCTAACTCGACTTTGCCTTGAAATGTTATTTTTTTAAATATTAAACTATTTACATAGACCTCTAGACAAAGCTTGTGTTAAATTTTTAGGTAGTTTCGATTTTATTAATATTATTTGATTTATTATAAAAACTGCTGTATTGCCAAAGTGGATACGATACACAAAGAAAATGTGCTGCAGTATTATTCAGAACAATATTCGGTGTGAAATAGCTATACACAGAACAGTACAATACTTACAATAAGAGACAAGATTGAACTTACAACACATAGAGGAGGGGTTTAAATCGCTATAGTCGCCTAAATAATCAGTCCGAATATTACTCGAATGACATTCAATTAATACGCCTCGGGTTCTACTGTTTTTACTTAAATGAACTATTTGAGCCATTGGTCATATTATCATTGAGAGTGCTGCAGGTGTTTCAGCCACTCTACAACACATAATCGGGAATAAATTTAAACAGATAATCGGGAACAAATATAAGCCCTTAGAAGTTTAAGCATCGAATATCTACCTGAAGAAGAAAAATGTAAAAATAATTTTAAAATCCTTCATTATTTTAGTCTTTCAATAGGCAATCTTAAAAGGAAAGAGTACAAAATCCATAACAAAATTAAATAAAAAAAAACGAGAAAGTTTAGCAATAAAACAAAATCTGTGGACATTAGATAAACCTATAAATATTAGAAAACAATTGAAATCGAAAGAAATTATTTTAATCTCAATACAAACATTATCACACACATTTAAAAATGTTGGGAATTCAATAAATATAAGACTGAGTTAATAGACACATGAGCAGCTGATAAAATAGGGGATAAAGAATGCCCTAAAAATTGGTTGGCGAAAATTCTTGAGATTTAAAAAAAGGACACGTGAACAGAAAAGGGATTTCAAATGAAACAATACACTCATTGTACTCGGATGACACTAGAAGCTTCGTGACTAGAATCTTGATCTGAAAAACACTGTTTTTAGAATAAATAAATAAATAAATAAATAAATAAAGTTTACTCAGACGAAGAATTATTGAAAACGTCAGGATCTATGAGTTTGGCCCGATTAATATCCGACCGAACTGATAAAATATATCCCCACTGATGTTACTGATGCTCAGATTGTTGTTTTCTTGTGAGATGAATACGATGAATTAACTTATCCTCTCCCACACTATGGATTAATTAGTAAAACTTTTATCGTTATATTACATGACATGACTGACTGGATAGAAGATTCTCCCGTAGCAGGCTGCCATTGCTTTCTGAGGTACATTGGTTGCCAGCCAAGGCTATAAAATCTAATCTATCCTATTATTTGACTCATAACTGGAGGGAAAAGACATTGTATTATTACGTCGTGGGGGATCAGTTTATTACTTCATAATAATAGAAAACCAATCCCCCACTTTATGACCAGTAAAAGCTTTAATCATAATTCCAAGCATTATATTCAGTCAGCCAGTTAAGTGCCATACGTGATACACACTTTGAGTGATCATGTCTCGAAAGAAACATGACTGACTGAGGAGATTATCCCGCAGTAGGTTGCCATTACTTTCTGTGGTAGAGTGGCTCACAGCTAAAGTTATAGAACCCAATCTGTCCTGTTATTTAACCCACAATTGAAGCGAAGTGATGGATTAATACATTTCCCAAGGGTATTTGCGCGTAAGTGAATGCAACGAATTCAACTGGAAATGGTTAGAGACTTGATTTAAAAAACCCTAATTTTCGCGAAACCTTGATTAACCCTAACCCTTTCGCTGAAGTTAATTTTTTTCAAATTGTTATGATGTTACTTGAAGATCATCAAACTAAAGGGTTCGGTTTGAAATTACTAGCACCTGAAGAAGGCCGGAGCGTACAATGACCGAAACGTCGTACAAACGGCAACAAAGATGAGGACAATAGCTGAATAATGTAAATACTGTATTATATATATATATATATATATATATATAATTAAATAATTCCCCAAAATTCATATAATTAATATAAAATATTAAATAGATATAAATAGATCTCAATGGATAATATCCAAAGAAATATGAGATACATAGAAGAAAACACAACACATAATTAAATGGTTAAAAATCCAGAATTTAATTTTTACAAATGCCGAAATAAATTCTGGATTTATGACAGTTAATGATGTTGAGGTTTCTCCTCTCTCTTTCTCTCTCTCTCTCTCTCTCTCTCTGTCCACACACACACACACACACACACACACACACACACATATATATATATATATATATATATATATATATATATATATATATATTATTAATTATTACGTTGGAACATATGCACTAACGTAATAATTATTAATAAAAATTAATTGCTCTAATTTTATATTGAGCACTGTTTTAAATTAAAGTTTTGAATGTTCCAATTATTTTCTCCGTTCTCATTCATTTGTATATATATATATATATATATATGTTGTAATACAAATTTGAAATTTTCTCCCCAACTGTAAAGTTTCGCAGGCGAACATTTATTTAATCATTCTGAGAGAGAGAGAGAGAGAGAGAGAGAGAGAGAGAGAGAGACAGACAGACAGACAGACAGACAGACAGACAGAGACAGACAGGCAGACAGACAGACAGACAGACAGAAGGGCATGTATGTATTTATTTATTAAAACAAAAGGAAAATGATTAAGGTAAATGATAGAAACTGTCAAAGGACAAAACGTTCTGGTAAAGAAAAATTTATTTCGTGTTTATTCATATTGTCTTCACGCAGGTATATTGTATTTATATCTGAAACTTTACATCGGTTTTATATAAAATATGATTTCGAAAGAATTATATATATAAACTGGATAATGTGTGTTTGTGTGTATATATGGAATAAGAGTAATAAAACTTATATATATATATATATATATATATATATATATATACATAAGATTATGAGAGCAATGATTATTTTATGTACAATATTCAAAGTTCATTTTAAATGTCAAAGATCTACAATGATTTTTCATGATCGGTTTCTTTTAAATTTCTTTTTCTATCTCCCGAAATTCCACCCACCTACCAAAATTCCATCCAGCCCCTTTAAATCCCATCCATCTTTTATCCTTTCTTCGTAATCCCCTGTAACTTGTTTTCCCTTTCACTGTAAACCCCTGCGCAGCAGTGGCAATCCTGACTTTCTTGCGGTAAAAATGTTCTCTCTGTTTATTTTTTTTTAAAAGATTTTTCCCAATTTTTGAATAAGTTGATTAGTATCGTGCAGTTAATTAAATTAGTTAAAATGTTCGGGGTTCAGTTAAAATGTTTCATTTATAACTTAGTAGCAGTATTACCCGGCGTTGCCCGGGTCTAATGAATGCTTTAAAACTAATCTATGGTCCTGAAGTTCAGAATCTTTGGACGTTGGCACGAAAGACTAAAAAGCTA
>JBBBDQ010001180.1:1495000-1542500 GCA_037127315.1 Ascarosepion bandense
ACAAGACGGAGAGGTTAATCAAAAAAATTTTATTAAATGAATATAAAATCGAAATTTTATTTTTTTTAATCATTTCACCCCAAGCAAATGCATTTTACCGCCTCTGTTGCGCATGAGATTACATAGAGGAAAGTGATGGGAAAGAGGGGTTAGTTATAGGAAATGTCAGAAGGAGAGTAATAGACGGATGAGAATACCGGTGTGATGTGGGTGGAGTGGATGAATAAACGATGCCAGTAAGTGAGATAGTTGATGTCTATTGACCTCACATTTAAATTCCTGGAGATTGTAGCTGTTGGGGAAGCATGTATATGGAAAGGAATTCCACAGGCGGGAAGTGCGAGAAAAGAAGCTGTTGGAGTAGAAATTGCGGTTACATTTTATCGGTTTCACTGTGAAAGGGTGGGACCTAGTTGCTAGTCTAGTAGCTCGAGTAAATTCATACATAGGGCGCACCAGTGAGTTCAATGGAGCAGAAGCCGTGAAAGCATTTACAGAAGAAGCACAGAGGAGCCATGTCACGCCGGTGAGAGAGCGACTGTAGTTGATCTGCCAAGTCAGTATCGATCACATTACAGATTCTCCGTTGGATTTTGTCAAGAATCCCGGGGTGAATAGCAAGAGCACCCGACCAGATGTGGCAGCGGTATTCAATACACGGGTGGATGGTAGTGTTATATACGTGCAGGATGGACTCAGACGGGAAAAAAATTCCTGGTCTTGCACAGAGTACCGACCTTCTTAGCAGCGGATTTAGCAATGGATAGAGAGCTCGATGGATATAATCCAGAGCATTATAAAATATTGACAAGAAAACTCATGGTTGTAAATCGACATTTATTTCGATATTTATTTCGACGATTGCAGACACGGAAAGAAATCGACAAGAATTGATGGAGATGCTCGGCAGCCTCGACATTTTGGGGAAAGTCATCAGAGTAATCAAGAATTTCTACTGGCAGCAAACGGCATGCATACGGACAGGTAACGATCTCAGTAGTTTTACAAAGATAGAAAGAGGCGTAAGACAAGGATATGTCTTTTCACCGGATCTGTTCAACCTGTATAGCGAGAATATTTTGAGGGCCCTAGATGACACGCCAGGATTTGTTATTGGAGGCCACAACTTGCACAATGATGCAAATGATACAGTGCTGATTGCAGACACGGAAAGAAATCTACAAGATAGATAGAAAGAGGCGTAAGACAAGGATGTGTCTTTTCACCGAATTTCTTCAACCTGTACAGCGAGAATATTTTGAGGGCCCTAGATGACACGCCAGGATTTGTTATTGGAGGCCACAACTTGCACAATGATGCAAATGATACAGTGCTGATTGCAGACACGGAAAGAAATCTACAAGATAGATAGAAAGAGGCGTAAGACAAGGATGTGTCTTTTCACCGAATTTCTTCAAATCTGTACAGCGAGAATATTTTGAGGACCCTAGATGACACGCCAGGATTTGTTATTGGAGGCCACAACTTGAACAACATAAGGTATGCAGATGATACAGTGATGATTGCAGACACGGAAAGGAAACTACAAGACCTACTGCAGAAGTTATCGGTGGAGAGTGACAAAAAAGGACTACAAATAAAATTCAAGAAAATTGAATGCATGGACATTAGCAAAAGGTGCAACCCAAAATGCCAAATTGAGCAGGTACGAAAGTTCAAATATCTGGGAAATGTTCTAACAAATGGAAAGTGCGACACAGAGATCTGAAGGCGAATTGGCATGGCAAAGGACGCGTTCCAGAAGCTGAGTAAAGTACTAGGACACAGGAAAATTTCACTAGAAACAAAGAAAAGAGTGCTGGATTGCTATATGATGTCAGTTCTTCAATACGCCAGTGAATGCTGGACAATATCATCGAAAATGAAGACAAAACTTGAAGCAGCGGAAATATGGTTCTACAGAAGGATACTGCGGATATCGTGGACTGAGCATACAAGCAACGACGAGGTGTTGGAAAGAATGGCAATAAAAAGAAAATTAATACTGAGCATCAGCAAGAGACAACTGAAGTTCCTGGAATATGCAATAAGGAAGGAGAGCTTGGAGAACCTGATACTGACTGGCCAGATAGAAGGAAAAAGAGACAGAGGAAGGCAGCGGATAATATATCTGCAGGGCCTGATCTGGTGGATGAGGGAACAGGGGTTGCGAGGTGCAACAGGAGCAAACACACTAAGAGCCACGAGGGATAGAGAGACGTGGAAAACCATGGTCGCCTACGTCCTGAAGGGACAGGGCACATAGAAGAATTGTAATTTTTCCAACAGTCTGAAGGAGATAATTTAAATTTACAAAATATCTTCGAAATAAATCTTGATTTATAACCGTCTAACCATATGTTAACTTTTCTTCTCAATATATATATATATATATATACGAGTGAATATAGAACGAGGAGAGAAAAAAGAATTTTTTTTTCCTTCCAAAACATTAATTTAAAAAAGTGCTCGATATATGATGTATAGAGCTGTGAATATTTATTATAAATTATGTTTTAGAACATGTACATAATTTCTTCTATATATGTCCTCTTCTCTACAATCATATGGCTGTTTCAGTGTTTGAACATCAAACACATCATCGGGAGAATGATGTGTTTGATGTCCAAACACTGAAACAGCCATATGATTGTAGAGAAGAGGACATATATATAAGAGATTATGTACATGTTCTAAAACATAATTTATTATATATATATATATATATATATATATATATATATATATATATATATGTCAGTTTAAACAAATTGCAAACAATATGTCTGCTTATTTTTAATAATAATAATAATAATAGTGATCATAATAAAAGTATTAATTTAATATTAATAATGATGACATATATATATATATATATATATATATATATATATATATATATATATATATATATATATATATCCGAGTGGGTACAGAACGAAGAAAGAATTTTTTCCGTTCAAAACGTTAATTTAAAACAGTACTCGATATATGATCTATAGAGCTGTGAATATTTATTATAAATTATGTTTTAAAACATGTACATTATTTTTTAATATACGTCGTCAAAAATCATATGTTTGTTTCAACGTTGGGTGCCCAACGTTTCTTCGGGAGGTAAAAGCTATATATATATATATATATATATATATATATATATATATATATATATATATATAAACCAAATTATAATTATACACGTCTCGAAAGTCTTCCTCGAAAACTATCGAACGAAGGAAAAAATGGTTGTAAAAAAGAAAGAGCTTAGGGCATGAAAGTCAGTTAAATGTGTTCGGACCGAAATCAGCACGAAGCCCAAGGAAAAAAACGACACGAGTAATCAACTAACAAAAAGCACTCAATACAAAAGTAGACCAAACTAAATAGCACCTAATTATCCAGACGAACCTAACTAGGTTCCACCTAAACGGAGCGTCAGGGAAACTGAGATCCGTTTAGGTGAAATCTAGGTAGGTTTGTCTGGCTCGTTAGGTGCTATTTATATCGCTCATTCAGTAATGACTTAGAGCACTCTAGCTACTGGCGTATGATCATCACACGCCAAAAGTCTGCCTCCTTCTACCGAGCGCCCATAGGTCAGAGGTAGAATCGCCGACTGACGCCAATTCTGTCGGGTTTCATTACTGTGTGAAAGTAATCGGATGTCTAACCGTACTGACGAGCTGTGATACAGCAAAACAGATCTGTCAGCGGATGACTATATATATATATATATATATATATATATATATAAACATATAGGGCGAAATTGATAAATTGTCGCCAATTTATATTTTAATTCCGCGCATATTCGTTGTTTGATTTTTATTTTGTCAACTGCGCTGCATAGTAGTGTCAGTCAATTAAAATAACCCTTAAAATTAAGAAGTCCATTAAAAACAACAGGAAGATCTTTGCTTTAAAACAGATCTTCTGAAATTTCAAGATGGCTTTTAATTTTTGCTAATTTATAAATTATTTTCATTCTGGTGACCTCTTTGCTATTTGAATTAGCACTGAAAACAACAGCCGGATCTTTGCTTTAAAACAGATCTTTTGAACTTTATGGCTTTCAATTTTTGCTAATTTTTAAATTATTTTCATTCTGGTGACCTTTTTGCTATTTGAATTAGCACTGAAAAAAACAGCCGGATCTTTGCTTTAAAACAGATCTTCTGAAATTTCAAGATGGCTTTTAACTTTTGCTAATTTTGAAATTATTTTTATTCCGGTGACCTCTTTACTATTTGAATTAGCACTAAAAACAACAGCCGGATCTTTGCTTTAAAACAGTCCTTCTGAACTTTCAAGATGGCTTTTAATTTTAATACAGCCTTTTTGCTATTTTTGAAATTATTTTTATTCTGTTGACCTCTTCGATATTTGAATTAGCACACTTCTTTAAGTTCCTGACGACCGACTCTTATATTGGATGAAAGATCATTCGTACTGTCCGCTTCATTTTTGTGTCAGGATTAATCTCTATATTTGAAGGCTGTTTTATCCAAGTTCTTTAACAAACGAACGACTTTCTCTTTTTCGCCCGCTACACAACATATGTCATCAAGAAAGCGAAATTTTGTGATATTGCAAACTCCAAGGCTGATTGCCCGAGTGTTTCTCGAGGACGTTATTCATAAGATTGTTGGTTGGTGGGTGGGCTGGTTTGCTTTATTGTTGATAATCTATTATAATATGTATTGTTGGTCATTTTTGTATATAATGAATTTGTAGTCATTCTGCTACAAAATGTGTTGTTGATAATTATTTTAGAAAATGTATTTTGATAATTCTACTATAATATGTACTGTTGTTCATTTTGCTTTTAAATACATTGTTGATAATTCTACTATAATATGTACTGCTGTTCATTTTGCTTTTAAATACATTGTTGATAATTCTACTATAATATGTACTGCTGTTCATTTTGCTTTTAAATACATTGCTGATAATTCTACTATAAAATGTATTGTTGGTCAATTTGCTTTTAAATACATTGTTGATAATTCTACTATAAAATGTATTGTTGGTCAATTTGCTTTTAAATACATTGTTGATAATTCTACTATAAAATGTATTGTTGGTCATTTTGCTTTTAAATACATTGCTGATAATTCTACTATAAAATGTATTGTTGGTCAATTTGCTTTTAAATACATTGTTGATAATTCTACTATAAAATGTATTGTTGGTCATTTTGCTTTTAAATACATTGTTGATAATTCTACTATAAAATGTATTGTTGGTCATTTTGCTTTTAAATACATTGTTGATAATTCTACTATAATATGTACTGCTGTTCATTTTGCTTTTAAATACATTGCTGATAATTCTACTATAAAATGTATTGTTGGTCAATTTGCTTTTAAATACATTGTTGATAATTCTACTATAAAATGTATTGTTGGTCATTTTGCTTTTAAATACATTGTTGATAATTCTACTATAAAATGTATTGTTGGTCATTTTGCTTTTAAATACATTGTTGATAATTCTACTATAATATGTACTGCTGTTCATTTTGCTTTTAAATACATTGTTGATAATTCTACTATAATATGTACTGCTGTTCATTTTCCTTTTAAATACATTGTTGATAATTCTACTATAATATGTACTGCTGTTCATTTTGCTTTTAAATACATTGTTGATAATTCTACTATAATATGTACTGCTGTTCATTTTGCTTTTAATTGCATTGTTGATAATTCTACTATAATATGTACTGTTGTTCATTTTGCTTTCAAATACATTGTTGATAATTCTACTATAAAATGTATTGTTGGTCATTTTGCTTTTAAATACATTGTTGATAATTCTACTATAATATGTACTGCTGTTCGTTTTGCTTTTAAATACATTGTTGATAATTCAACTATAATATGTACTGCTGTTCATTTTGCTTTTAATTACATTGTTGATAATTCTACTATAATATGTACTGCTGTTCATTTTGCTTTTAAATACATTGTTGATAATTCTACTATAATATGTACTGCTGTTCATTTTGCTTTTAATTACATTGTTGATAATTCTACTATAATATGTACTGCTGTTCATTTTGCTTTTAAATACATTGTTGATAATTCTACTATAATATGTACTGCTGTTCATTTTGCTTTTAAATACATTGTTGATAATTCAACTATAAAATGTATTGTTGGTCATTTTGCTATAAAATGTATTTTTTGTCATTTTGCTATAAAATGTATTGTTGGTTATTTTGCTATAAAATGTATTGTTGGTCAATTTGCTATAAAATGTATTGTTGGTCAATTTGCTATAAAATGTATTGTTGGTCATTTTGCTATAAAATGTATTGTTGGTCATTTTATTATAAAATGCATTGTTGATCATTTTACTATAAAATATATTGTTGGTCATTTTGTTATAAAATGTATTGTTGGTCATTTTTCTATAACATGTATTGTTGGTCATTGTGCTATAAAATGTATTGTTAATCATTTTGCTATAAAATATAATGTTGGTCATTTTACTATAAAATGTACTGTTGGTCATTTTGCTGTAAAATATATTGTTAGACATTTGGCTATAAAATGTATTGTTGGTCATTTTGATATAAATATGTACTGTTTGTAATTTTACTATATAAAATATATTGCTGTTATTTTTCATATAAAAGTGTATTTTTATACTTTCATAGTGATTTCTTTTTGTTTGAGAATTTACTATCTGCCATGGACTTACCTAGCGGCCCTAGCAGTTTTTACCAGGCCGGGTCAGGGTGCACCCGGGAACAACAGCTATAAAGGGATAGTTCCACCCGCCTCAAAACGCCCACCTTCTTGATCAAAGGTCTTGCTCTCGGATGTCGTGTATCGTCATCCCCAGAACACTTCATGAGATTGTAGTCTCAGGGAAAAGTACTTCATAGGACATGATGTTGCTCGGGATTAGTACAAAATCTCGCAGAAGAATGAAAGGAAAAACCTTCGAAAATGTCCCAACGAGAATGGATAAGATTCTTAAAGTTGCCAAAAGTTAAAAAAAAGTAAAGAAAAACAAAAACTAATGCCATGAAATGAGGTTAAGAATTCGAGTTTTTCTTTTCTGTAAATTAATACCGTTGTTGAGGAATTTTTCTTATTCAGTTTTGAAGCGTTGCTAAATGCTTACATCTGTTGCGAAATAATGCTCGAAGACAGGGGTCCCATAGCGATGATGTAAATACTCGACATTATCCAGTAAAAATCTCAGTAACGCTAAGTAGACTGTTTTAATAAAGAAGCCATATTTTCATTACAAACCCATTGGGAACTACTATTAGAAGCAAATGGTGCGTACTTTGCTGAGAAGATAGCACACTTTATTTGACTAATATGTATATACATCCCTCCGGACCAAGCGTCAATGTTCACACGCAGGTGTATGGCTAGGACTGAATCGTAACTTTAAATACCACAAGTAGGATTTACGAAACAAATACGTCAAATCCTTTTTATTGATATTATTAATACGTGGACAAACGACTGCATTTTTGTTGTCATTATTGCAACATCGGTTTTTATGGATTCATCAGGCGCTTGGATGTGCGTTGTGGTGCAGTGGATTTGAACTCGGAACGACAAATTGGGGTACCGAGTTCGAATACCTGTTGAATTTCTTACATTCGCTTACGCACAAATACCCTTGGGAAAGGTATTAATCCGACTCTTCCCCCCAGTTATGGGTTAAATAATAGGACAGATTTGGTTCTATTGCCTTAGCCGGCAAGCGGTCTATTTCGAAAGAGACATGACTGACTGACTGGGCAGAAGATTATCTAGCAGTAGGTTGCCATTACTTTCTGCGGTAGATTGGTTCCTTACCAAGGCTATAAAATCCAATCTGTCTTATTATTTTACCCATAGATAGAGGGAATTGACGGATTAATACCTTTCTCAAGAGTATTTGCGCGTAAGTGAATGCAAGGAATTCAACTGAAATTCGACCTCGGCTCCCCGTTTTGTCATTCTGAGCCGATATCCACTGCTCCACAACGCACATCCTACATCTGACTGACATGGCTACTCACTCCATAATAATAAATATGAATTGTCTAACAATAAGCCGAACGAGTATAGAAAATTACTCAAAAATGCATCCCACTGTGGGGCACTTTTACTCCCGTAACACCTACAGTTCCGGCTGAACATCATTTAAGAAACAATTACATTATAGATTAACACGTTTTTCGCTTTCTACATCGGTGCCCATTTGTAATATAACAACCTGGCCCCACCCGAAGAAAGGCTGATACAAGCCGTGTTGTTTCGGGTCGGTGAAAAATAACGGATGTCACTTTGACCCTATTTCCGGCAGATGCGGAAATAACTCAGAGGCAAACAGACAGGTGACTCTGAGAATTACGTAGGCGTCGCGTAGGCGTCGCGTGATCAAGGCAAAGCCGGAAGAAACAAGTCCCGGTTTTGGAAGATATATAAAGACCGCGAAAACACGGATTCGCCAGTCAGAAGAAGTGAGAGCAGAAGTAGCAGCAGAACCACAGAACACGAAGGAAGGCAGTTCACAGCTGCCCCCAATAGCATGCTGCTATTGTGGGGTACGCAACCCGTCAACCCTTAGAAGCGCGCTCTCACTCTCTGTTCACTAGGCTACACGGTCCATCGTTCATTAATAAAAATATCACTTGATATATTTTTATATACAGACGTGTTTGTTGTATATTGCTATATAACACATTGATATTACTTTTATTCCACTGAGAGGAATTTTAAAAATATTTTTTTAAATCTAAACTTATTTATAAATGGAATTTTGTGTGTGTGTGTATGTGTGTGTGTCCGTTATCTATAGACTCCGAAACGGCTGAACCGATTTTCTTGAAAATTTACACAGTTGTACTATAAGCGTCTGCGAGTGTTCTTAGCTACGTTTTGTGTCGAGATACTCCCGATAAATATCGACAATCTATAATCGAAAAAATTCGGGTCATAGAATGAGTTGTCCGATTTTAATCAAAGTTGATACACTCATAAACAAAGACATAAGAAACGATATTTCAAGGTTGCAGTTCAAGGTTGCAGTTCTTACAACAGTGCAGAAAATATATATTTATAAAAGGCAAGATGTTTGTGTGTGTGTCTGTTTATCTGCCTGTATGTCTGTACTTTTTTCAGTCCTTTTATTTTAGTTTTTGCTTCGGGTTTGGCTCTAAGTAGGTATAATTGTAGTTCTTAGTCTCAGCCATGACAACATTTACTCAGAGGACTTATTTAGCCTTCAAAATTCAGTTTACGACGAACAAAACCTATTCGATATCGATACCAGGAAATCAAAATTTGACTTACATCCATTCATCTTTCATTCTTTCTACGGTTTCGCTTTAACTGGAAACAACTATTGCTTTTTAGTCTTTCGTGCCAACGCCCAAAGAGTCTGAGCTCCAGGAACATGGATTAGTTTTAAAGCTTTCACTACACCCGAGCAACATCGGGCTATACTGCTAGTGTTAGTATAAATCCAGCATAAGACATCCACTAAAACTCCAACCGCTGTCCTATCGTTTGAACATACGAAACTATTCTTTTTCGCAGGAGGTAGCTAACGAGCGAAACACTTTTCCTCTTTCGTCAGTCAATGCCAAGACTTTAGACGTCTTCAAAAAAGGAGACCAAAATACATTTTAATTATATTGGCAGATGGTAACTATTCTTGTGCACAATGTGCTTCTTCTACTCTATAAAACGTTTTTCCATTTCGTTTTGTTTATTTCTTTTTTGTTTTTGTTTTCTGTATATTGCAGTTTATATATATATATATATATATATATATATATATATATATATATATATATCATTTACCTTCCGTCTGTTTGTCCATTTTGGTTTCATTGATGCTGGATTAATAAAATATCGGTCATTTAAGTGCCATACGCGATACCCGCTTGGTAGATATCCGCTTGGTAGATACCCGCTTGGTAGATACCCGCTTGACTGACCGGGCAGAAGATTTTCCCGCAGTAGATTGGCTTTACTTTCAGGGGTAGACTGGATGCCAACCAAAGCTGTAGAACCCGATCCACCCTGTTGTTTAGCCCATAGCTAGAGGGAAGAGACGAACTAGTATTTTTCTCAATGGTATTTGCGCATAAGTGAGTGCAAAAAAATAAAACTGGGATTCGAACTCGGCTTTCCGATTTCTGGTTTTGAGACGATATCATCTGCACCACTATCAACATCGCACGTATAATTAAATTTAAATGAAATAAATCTGTCATAGAACTAAGAATCTAAATATTTTGGGCAAGTTAACAAAAACATTGATGATGATCAAAACCGCTTCTCTGATTTCCCTAAGATTGTACAGCAAAGAATTCTAGTAACTTTAGAATCAATCTGTCGAGCCATGATGCGCCTGACCTAAGCTATCTGATAATCCGATCAAACAAATAATCCGACCAGGCTAAGTTTGCTTCTAGGTCAGTCTATAAGACTTTGAACTGTATTAATAAAAAAAAAAACAAAAAAACAACCCCGATTTAGGCATTTTGATTACGCTTTTCCTTACTGATGACCTACAAGAAATGAAACCTACATGTAGAAACAAAATGCATTGGAATCAAACGGATTCTCCTTTCCGAATTCTCTTAATATAATCCTAACCCCAAAGTTTGTCTGTCTCGGAAATTTTGAGGTATTAATTCAGCAAACACCATCTCATACCCTCTTTGGAAAGTGATGATTTAAATGTGAATTTGACAGAAAAAATTAAAATTTTAAAATTTCAAAAGTAAAATATGTTCTTGAACAAACGAAGGGAGACCATAAGTATGTGTCCCCATAGGAAAAAGTATAAATTACAATAATTATCCTCTTCTCCCAATTAGTTCCAATAAAAGTTAAATTATTTTTTTAAAGTTAGTCAAGCTGTTACCTCCCCACCACCCACCACTACTAACCCAAGGGTTAGGCCACATACCTCCCACTACCAAGGAGGAACTGTGCCTCTTCTATAAATACTTTCACGGCTTCTACTCCGATGAACTTAGATCATTAGTGACCCTAGGTACGAATTTGCACGAGATACTAGATTAGCAACTAGGTCCCACCCTTTTACAGTGAAACTGATAAAATATAACCGCAATTTCTACTCGAACAGCTTCTTTTCTCGCACTTCCCGCCTGTGGAATTCCCTTCCACATAATTGCTTCCCCGACAGCTACAATCTCCAGTAGTTTAAATGTAAGGTCAATAGGCACCCCCTAGCACCCTGATCCAATAGAGAGCTCAATGCAAACCAACTAGAAACTACTGGGAATTAAAAGAAAGTAACTTAGATCCCCAGAATGGGAACTCATAAGCAAGGCTAGGACCTCTAATAGCTTAAGAGGTAGGTGTAATCTAAGCTTGACAGAAAAAAAAAAATTTAAAATTTCAAGACCAAAATATTCTCCTTAACAAACGAAGAGAGATCATAAGTATGTGTTGCCATAGGAATAAGTATAAATTGCAATAGCTATCCTATTCCCCTAATTAGTCTCAATAAATCACACTCCACCCACGTCTTTTGAACAGGTGAAGAAGCTCATCCCTTGTTTCCTGCTTAGGATGTGGTTCCCGGCTTTCTTTATTTTTATTTTTTTCCCCAATCTTCTTTCACTTTTTTCTTTTCACTTTTTTTTGTTTTTGTTCTCAATTGGAGTAGATAGACTTAACTCTCGCCCGGTTCACACTCCACCCACGTCTTTTGAACAGGTGAAGAGGCCCATCCTTTGTTTCCTGTTTAGGATGTGGTTCCCGGATTTCTCTTTTCCAATCATTCTACTCTTAAGTAGCCCCATGCGCATCAGTGGCGTCACCGCCTTGCTTGGGGTTATATGATTAAGAAAAAAAATTATTTTAAAAATTTGGCCAAGCAGTTACTTCTTCACCACCTACCACTACGCAAAGGTCAAGCCACATACCTCCCACTACCAAGAAGAACTTACTACTAAATTATTTTCCCTAGCTCAACCCAAATAAAACGAATACATCCCAACCCCTTCCTTTACCTAAGCTAACCTCTGGGCTTAGAATATTTCCTCATCCTCTATTAATAAGGTGTCGAAGAATGCACGCCTTAAAATGACATGGCGAAAATGGCTATTTCCCCAGTAAGTTTTATCTAAGTTTACAGATAAATAAAGAATATATATATATATATATATATATATATATATATATATATATATATACACCCGGTTCACACTCCACCCACGTCTATTGAACAGGTGTAGAGGCTCATCCCTTGTTCCCTGTTTAGGATGTGGTTTCCGGCTTTCTCTTTTCCAATCTTTTCACTTTTCCTTATTTTTTTTTTCAATTGGAGTAGATAGACTGAACTATCGCCCGGTTCACACTCCACCCACGTCTATTGAACAGGTGTAGAGGCTCATCCCTTGTTCCCTGTTTAGGATGTGGTTTCCGGCTTTCTCTTTTCCAATCTTTTCACTCTTACATAGCCCCCTGCACACCAGTGGCCTTACCGCCTTGCCCGGGGTGATATGATTAATATATATATATATATATATATATATATATATATATATATATATATATTGTGTATTTGGGCAACACTCTCTCTTTTATACAGGTTCAATTAAAAATGACAGACTAGGTATTATCATTAAATTTTTATACGTCTTTTCATTTGTTCTCATTATGTTTTCTTTTTAGAACTCATATATGAATTTTCCATCAAAATATTTGCATTATTATTAAGAAGAAAGATCAAAGTATATTGTAATTATTTTTTGAAATTTTTTAATCCCTTCTAACACGTTCGAAATTTTGGTAAAACATCTTGTTTTGATTTTAGTTAGCGGGTAACAAAATTGTTACGAGAGTTTACAATTGAAAACGTAATATTACGCAACTCAGTTTTTTTTTTTTCCGGTGACAGACACATCAATTGGAAATTCTTGCAAAAATCAAATAATTGTCGGATTTGAATGAAACTTTCAGGACTTAGTCATAAATGAATGAAATTAGTTTGTAAATTATTGTTTAAAAGAATATTAGTAAAAATATATGTTTCTTTATATCTGTTATCCCGTCTCCACGTAAATTCATGAAATTTTAAGAAATTAAATTTTGTTGCGATAACTGATTTTATTAGTTAAACGCAGGACTCATTGGGGGAACGTAAATCATCAGTTTGAAAAATTTTGCCTCTATTTCCGAAAATCTGCTCACAATAAAATAAAATAAATGATATATAACTATGATATTATTTAATTTGATAAGCTTTTAATCGTTTGAATAAATAATATAAATTAAAAACATTATGGTCTGAAAATTATTTTTTCGATTAATAATGAAATTTTAAAAGATTTCTTTTCATTATTTTTTATTATAATAATTATAAAGTTTCAAAAATATTTTAAAAGTACTTCTGAGATTTGTTGGGGTTATTTTAAAAACTTATTAAGCGAAGATTATACTTACTAATCGAAAATTAAAAAGTTTAATGCAAATTATCGTGCTTTCGTCTTTAAAAAAAGTTTTTAATTTTTTGTGTATTTGAACTTATTTTTGTATGGTAACTTCTATGTGTAAATTAAAAGGTCATGTGTTTTAGAGTTTCTTCCCTGTACAGGGAAAATATTTGTACAATTATGTCACTTGTGTTCACCATACACTTATCTTTCATCTGTCAACATATTTGAGATACGGCGGAGAGGTCAAAAAGTTAAACTCTGTGTTTAAGAAATATTTTTATTCTAAATTTCATGTTGTACATAAGTAATACTTGTTTAATCAGATTAATTTAACATTAAATTTGCTAATTTTAAAAAAACAATGTGTCACAGATTTATATTTTATTCATGCAAGATTTTTAAAACCGAGAATTAAGTTTTGTTTACAAGTGTGTCGCTCGCTTAAAAATAGCCCTAAAATTGAAAGATTACTAAGAATTGAAAACATTTAGATTCCAGTCAATATAATTTCTGTTTGAAAAGCAGCAGATATTTTACTTGCTGGAAATAGTAAATGTAATAATTTAGCTGTCAGTTAAAAGTAAAATAAAAGTTTCAAGAAACCTTTCTATTTCTAAAAATTCAATTTAAAATTTAGATATGGAAAATGAGTGGAGTTACCTACTTTTATGAGCGTTTCACCCCGAGCAAGGGGGCTACGTAGAGTGGAGAAAGGCTGGTTAAATATAGGAAATAACAGAGGGTGGGTGATAGGCGGGTGAGGATACCGAGAATGAGGGTTGGGTAGATGAGAGTGTTGTGAGAATAGTTGGGAGTTAGTGTGATAGGAGGTGTCTATTGACCCTACATTTAAACACCTGGAGATTGTAACTGTCGGGAAAGCAGACTTGTGGAAGGGAGTTCCACAGGCGGGAAGCGCGAGAAAAGAAGCTGTTGGAGTAGAATTTACGGTTACATCTTATTTGTTTAACTGTAAAAGGGTGGGACCTAGTTGCTAATCTAGTATCTCGTGTAAATTCGTGCTTGGGCGGCACCAGTGATCTAAGCTCATCGGAGCAGAAGCCATGAAAGTACTTGTAGAAGAGGCACAAGGAAGCTACATCACGCCGGTGTGAGAGCGGCTGCAGCCGGTCTGCCAAGTCAGTATCAACCACGTTACAGATCCTCCTTTGTATTTTGTCAAGAAGCCCAAGGAGAGCAGCAGGGGCACCCGACCAGATATGGCAGCAATATTCAATACACGGGCGGATGGTAGATTTGTATATGTGCAGAATAGTTTCAGATTAGTTAATCTCTTTTTTTTTTACCTAATAAGATCTACGTTAAAAATAAGTTTTCTATTAGGCAGATAAAATTTATGAGCGTATATTGCTGTATTTGTTCCAATTTATTATTAGCTATTATTGTTAAGCTATGACTGTGCATAATAAGATCGACGGTAAGAAAGAATTCATATTTTATAATTAATGATTTTTTTTATTAATCTCTTATATGTTTTATGGTAAGAACGAATTTTCTCTCTGACGCATAGCTTTCATGACTGTATATTGTTAAAATTGTTCTGTTTTTATTAGTTATTTTGTCCATCCCTGATTGTGCTTATAATTATAAGATCGATAGCGTGAACGATTCTTCTGTCCGGCACATCACTTTTATTAGTCTTCTGTTATGCATGTTCTATATTATTATGAGTTATTGTTGTTAATCTCTTAACCCTCTAAGGCCATTCGTATCATATTAGTGGGGGATCTTTTTATTACTTCATAACAATATAGAACTGATCCCCCACTTTATGACAAGTAGAAGCCTTAATCATATTATATTATTAACCCTCTAAGGCCATTCCTATCATATTAGTGGGGGATCTTTTTATTACTTCATAACAATATAGAACTGATCCCCCACTTTATGACAAGTAGAAGCCTTAATCATATTATATTATTAACCCTCTAAGGCCATTCCTATCATATTAGTGGGGGATCTTTTTATTACTTCATAACAATATAGAACTGATCCCCCACTTTATGACAAGTAGAAGCCTTAATCATATTATATTATTAACCCTCTAAGGCCATTCGTATCATATTAGTGGGGGATCTTTTTATTACTTCATAACAATATAGAACTGATCCCCCACTTTATGACAAGTAGAAGCCTTAATCATATTATATTATTAACCCTCAAGGGCCATTCGTATCATATTTGATACAGTATGAAAACAAGCATTGAAAGAAATATTTTCCTGAAAATTTTTTTAAGAGAAATATTTTATAAATTTCAAATGAAAGCAGTACTGACTGCTCAGTCAATGAATACCAAATGTTTCCTTATAGGGAAATACCAAATGTTTCCTTATAGGGAAATACTGTATCAAATATGATACGAATGGCCCTAGAGGGTTAAACTCTACCTAATTTATGAATTAAACGTTTCATAATAAATTAGCTATAGAGATGAGAAACAGTTATCTATCTATCTATCTATCTATCTATCTATCTATCTAGTCTGTTCATATCTATCTATCTATATATCTATCTATCTCAGTCTGTTCATATCTATCTATCTATCTATCTATCTATCTATCTATCTATCTATCTATCTAGTCTGTTCATATCTATCTATCTCAGTCTGTTCTTATCTATCTATCTCAGTCTGTTCTTATCTATCTATCTATCTATCTATCTATCTATCTATCTATCTATCTATCTATCTATCTATCTCAATCTTTTCTTATCTATCTATCTATCTATCTATCTATCTATCTATCTATCTATCTATCTATCTATCTCAATCTTTTCATTATCTATCTATCTATCTATCTATCTATCTATCTATCTATCTATCTATCTATCAGTCTGTTCATATCTATCTATCTATCTATCTATCTATCTATCTATCTATCTATCTATCTCAGTCTGTTCATATCTATCTATCTCAGTCTGTTCTTATCTATCTATCTCAGTCTGTTCATATCTATCTATCTATCTATCTATCTATCTATCTATCTATCTATCTATCTATCTCAGTCTGTTCATCTATCTATCTATCTATCTATCTATCTATCTATCTATCTATCTATCTATCTATCTATGTCTGTGTCGGGGTTTTTAGTACTATCCGAGGTCTCAGGTGTCCGCTGGATTTCTTAGAACATACTTCCCGCGAATATGAGGTGACTACTGTATTACTAGTGGGTAATGACGCCTGGAAAGGTAAAATGTGTATATGTAATGTTCGTCCTTATCCCGATATGAAGAAATAAGGTCATAGTAAGGGCCACGTGTAATAGAAAATGTCTGGCATTTGTCAAGTCACCGTAATGATGCTGTAAGCTGAAAGATATCTCCAGAGATCGATGGGCGTGGTCGGTGTATGTATGAGACGTTTGTCCATGTTGCTAACTGGAGGATAACTGGACATAAAAATATTTCACTACCGTCAGTCAGTCAGTTAAATGCCATACGTGACACACGCTTTGGGCGATCATGTCTCGAAAGAGACATGACTGACTGGGCAGAAGATTATCCCATATTAGGTTGCCATTGGTTTCTGCTGGTTGCCAGCCAAGGCTATAGAATCCAATGTGTCCTGTTATTTTGACTCATACCTAGAGGGGGAAGAGATGTATTGTATTATTATGTAGTAATTATGGGGGATCAGTTTATTACTTCATAACAATATAAAACCAACCCCCACTTTATGCCCTGTAGAAACCTTAATCATGTCTCCAACTATTATATTCAGTCAGTCAGTTAAGTACCATACGTGTCACACGCTTTGGGCGCTCATTTCTCGAAAGAGATATGACTGACTAGGAAGAAGATTATCCCACATTCTGCAGTAGATTGGTTGCTAGCCAAGGCTATAGAACCCAATCTGTCTTGTTATTTAACCCATAATTGGAGGGAAGAGACAGATTAATACCTTTCCCAAGGGTATTTGCGCGTAAGTGAATGTAAGGAATTCAACTGGAATTTGAACTTCGCTCCTCGATTTCACATTCGAGTCGATATCCACTGCTCCACAACAAGCTCAAAAACGAATTCATTTCAGTCTCTCTTCTTTTTTCTTTTCTTCTTCTTGTTCTTCTTCTTGTTCTTGTTCTTGTTCTTGTTCTTCTTCTTCTTCTTCTTCTTCTTCTTCTTATTATTATTATTATTATATTTTAATTTCTGCTATGGTCACACTACCTACCAAGTCTGCGGGAAGACCTAAGGCAGGTAGTGTTGAGTTGTTATGGAGACATTTCATGATTTGTTTTTCTACCTCTCACAAAATCACTAGCGTTGCATGGACAATTTTTTTGTATTTCTCTTTAGCTGGGATTTCCAGGAATTTTTTTTCGATGTATAGTTTTGTTCCGTTTTCTATTATTCCAAATGCACCTTGTATAACTGGTAGTATTCTTGTTTTCAAGTTCCACAGATTTTCTATTTCGATTTCCAGGTCTTTATACATCGACAGGGATGTGCGTTGTGGTGCAGTGGATATCGGCTCGAGAAATCGGGAATCCGAGTTCGAATTCCAGTTGAGTTCCTTGCATTCACTTACGCGCAAATACCCTTGAGAAAGATATTAATCCCTCTCTTCCCTCCAGTTATGGCTTAAATAACAAAACAGAGTGGGTTCTATAGCCTTGGCTAGCAACCAGTCTACAGCAGAAAGTAATGGCAACCTGCTGCGGGATAATCTTCTACCCAGTCAGTCATGTTTCGAAAAAGACAGGATCGCCCAAACTAAAATCTTATAGCCTCCTGGGTAAGCCATATCAGTTAGTTGGCAAGTGCTTTCTTTTCAGTTTTTATCTATTTTGTCTGGCTTATTTGCTTCGATTTCCTGTCTGTGAATATGGTGTAAACCCAAAGAATTGTGATGTCTTCTATTTCTGTAACTGATGCAGGGTGATGTTCATTCCAGTATTTATTTACATATTTTCCAAAATATTTACACATTTCCAGTGAAAGTAGATATCGCCCGGTTCACACTCCACCCACATCTATTGAACAGGTGAAGAGGCTCATCCCTTGTTTCCTGTTTAGGATGCGGTTTCCGGTTTTCTCTTTTCTAATCTTCTCACTCTTATGTAGCCCCCTGCACATCAGTGGCATTACCGCCTTGCTTGGGGTGATATGATTAAAAAAAAAAAGAAATTTTTTTTTGGTCTATGATGAGATATGTTTGGCCTTGAAAAATATTGCGTCATCCGTGATTACATAAGATTTTTATCATGCCCAGACACTATTGTCTCGAGCGTCCATTAGATATCCTACGGCCATTTTCTGCGATGGACATTGCTCCAAGGTAACGTATGAAAATTGTAACGCGGCACAAACACAACGGCTAGCCTTACAGAGAGATCGCGGATATTTTTGGTGTCAGCCTGTTAGTCGTGTCATCAAGGCAAAGAAACAAACTAGAGCAATCGGTCCAAAACATAAAGGAAAATGCGCCTCAAGAAACGACGTATACGTGATCAAGGAAAATGTGAAAGATCCTATTATTCATTTTAGTTTTTTATTTTTATTTTTTTAAATTTTTGTTTAATGGCATATCAACCTCTGTGGGTTATTTAATGCCAAAAAAAGTGAAGCTTTAATGTATTTTTTAATGTTCGGTTATAGTGCAAAGGTTGATTTAGTCGGATTTTAAGGAAAATTTGTTTTTATTCTTTAATATTTCAGAAAACTGAAAATGTCTTCTAGCTATGTATTCAAAAATGTTTTGCCGAGAATAATTTTTTTCCTTTAAAAATGTGTTATGGTAATAATTTTTTCTTCAAAAATGTATTGTTGGTTATATTTTTCCTTCAAAAGTGAATATTTTTCTATAAAGGTCTATTTTTATGTATATATTTCTATAAAAGTGTATTTTTATATTATTTGCCCATAGCCTGGACTCTAACAGGTGCTACCACTCCGGGACCTGAGAACAACAGCAATTAAGAGGTGGTTCGATGCTCCTCACAACTTCCCAATCAGAGGCCTTGCTGCCGGATGCAATTTACTGTCATGCCCAGGACCATTGCACAAAGGTGTATATATGGTGTGCTTCTAAAGAAATTAATAAATACAAAGAAATCTAAACAAACAAAACGTGCTTGTTAAGCAAAATGGCAATTGAATAAGAGAAAAGCACGAAATGAGATGTTCAGAATTAGTGGGTTGGTTGATGAATTTTTTTTTTTTTTTCAGTTCAATGCAACGCGCACAGGGGGACACTTAAACGCGAGCAGAAACACGCGCGTAACCAGATATACAAACACGCACTATCAGGCATAAGCGGAGACAAACGCTCATCAACGTAGAGGACACGCCACCCTCACCACCCATGTACACGAGCACAAACAGACACAACATGGTATGTAAAAAAAAAAAAAAAAAAACACGCTCGCACATTCCGGTAGACACGTATACCCCAAAATTTCTTTTAGTAAAAATATTTCTTGTCATCAAATGAAGATTCTTAATCTATGTTTGAAAAAACCAGTCATAGCACACACACACACACACACACACACACACTTTATCATTTAAATTTGTTGTGACGTGCCTCGATCACGTGACTGGGTTCACTTATATATAGAATGAGTGAGTCGGTTGAATGGAGGAAGTTAGTGTGAGCTTAGGGTTACTGTTTAACCTGCGTGTTACTTGCTAACTCAACCACCCATATTGTTGCGATCTACCTGGAACTATATTGTTTCTACCGAATAAGATATTTTATCATCTGTGCTGTGGTATGGTGGATATCGGCTCGGGACGAGAAACCGGGGAGCCGAGTCCGAATTCCAGTTGAATCCATTGTATTCACTTACGCGCAAATAACCTTGGGAAAGGTATTAATCCGTCTCTTCCTTCCAGTTATGGGTTAAATAGCAGGACAGACTGGGTTCTATAGCCTTGGTCGGCAACCAGTCTACTGCAGAAAGCAATGGCAACCTACTGCGGGATAATCTTCTGCCCAGTCAGTCATATCTCTTTCGAGACATGATCGCCCAAGCGTGTATCACGTAGGGCACTTAACTGACTGACTGAATATAATAAATGGAAACATGACTAAGGCTTTTACTGGTCATAAAGTGGGGGATCAGTTTTCTGTTGTTATGAAGTAATAATCTGATCCCCCACTAATTACTACTTAATGATATAACACATCTCTTCCCCCTCTAGCTATGAGTTAAAATAACATGACAGATTGGTTTCTATAGCCTTGGTCGGCAACCAGTCTACTGCAGAAAGCAATGGCAACCTACTGCGGGATAATCTTCTGCCCAGTCAGTCATGTCTCTTTCGAGACATGATCGCCCAAGTGTGTATCACGTATGGCACTTAACTGACTGATTGTTTACTACCTCGACGATAAAACAGAATTGCACATAGACAAACTAAAATTATAATCCACGTACATACAAAAAACAAAAAAAAAACATTCTCGGTTTTTCATTTAGGTTTAGAATCGGCTAATTTCTTCGAACTTCGTATCGTCATATTGTCTGCCCTTGAATGTGGAAAGCCAAAAAATTACACTAACATTTCTTCAAGAAGTCGAATGCACGTGAAACGTATATGTTATTCTCTGATAAAGCTTTAATAAAAGTGAAACATGTTAGATTCATAAACGTTTTGTATTTGTCTTTTACTTCATTATATATATATATATATATATATATATATATATATATATATATATATATAATAAAATTGACTCTGTACGTATTCAAATCTTAAAATGTTACACAAGTAATTTTTAAGAACCACGAATAACCGGCAGAATCTAACTCCGTTATCGCCCTCGGCTATAAAGCTTTGGACAACGAGGGAAAAAAAAAAGAAAACTGTGGAGCACCGACAATACATACAGCACTTCACAGCAAAGAAAAAAAACCCTCAAACGGAACAAACCACAAAGAAAGAAAAGTGCTCGATACTAAACTAACCAAAAAGGATTAACTAAGAGGCAGTTACGTAGAGCAAAAACACACGAGAAAAACGAGCCGTTGTGCGAAACCGCGGTAGGTCTTGGCGATCCTGCGATTTTTCTCGTATATATATATATATATATATATATATATATATATATATATATATATATATATGAATTAAATGTACATTGCGACACGGAAATTTCTATGTTTCGAAATAGAATCTCGTCATCAGGCAATGTTGGATGTTGGTTGTGAAATTGATTTACATTTAGATACAAAAACCCTCGGTTTGCTTTTTATGTATGTGGGAAGATATAAAATTTCTGCGTGTATTCCTTTTAACCAATCAGAATAACGATTCACTTTGTAATTTGGCCAGTAGTTTCTAGGGAATATATACTTACTTTTTTCTTTCCTTTTTTCCTTTTTTTTTCTTCTTTTTTTTTCCCTAGCGGTCAAAGTATCAACCTATTTTAACCTAATCTTATTTTCCTTTTTTATTTTTATTTTACTTAAAGTCAATCTTTATTCTTTTGGTATTTAAATGTAAATCATTTTCACAACCAACATCTAACATTGCCTGATGGCGAGATTCTACCTCGAAACATAAAAATTTCCGTGTCGCAATGTACATTTAATTCATATGTGAATAATTAGCTTAAGCTCTACAATATTTATTGTATTGAACACTGTTTATAAAAAATAAATGCTAGGGGACTCAAAATCAAAAAACCTTGGGTCCTCATCACCTGGATTCACACACACACACACACACACACACACACACACACACACACACACACACATATATATATATATATATATATATATATATATATATATATCCAGATATAGGATAGATATGGATAGAATAAAATTCCGTATCCAAAAGACACTATTCTTAAGAAAACGTTCTCAATACAAAGTAGAGCGAATAATATTTATTTAGAATTTATAATTTAAATATGTTTTAATATCACTACAAAAGTAGCAATTATTTTCGACACTACTTGTGCCTTATCAAGTGATGGTGCTGATTTCAAGTTGAAGTGTTTTAAAAGATTCAAAACTAGCCAAACCCCTTCAATCAGGAAGACATTGTTAATAAAGTATGTCACTTTAACCTTCTCAGTTAAATGACAAACCCTTTCCAATAAAATTATATATATATATATATATGGGACCCTTGATGTAACAGTCGTTACAATAGATAAAATTCAGGGGCTGATCAGTCGTGTTAGAACGTTAAATTTATTTATTTATTGATTGATTGATTGTGACTAGCCACTTTTTCCGTTATTTTTATCGGTTGGTTAATTTTGTTTAGCGGCATAATTCTGGATGATTATTTCATACCAAAATCGAAATATTTTGAACAGAATTGTACAGCTTCAACTAAATATATTTTGAACGTAATTGTATACCGTCAACTACAGATTGACGGTGTGCAATTGTTGCTGGTCATTTTGCTACTAAATGTATTGTTGGTAATTCTACTATAAAATGTACTGATTGTAATTTTGCTTTAAAAATGTATTGTTGGTAATCTTACTATAAATAAGTATTGTTGGTAATTTTACTATAAACTATATTGCTGGTCATTTTTCTATATATAAAAATATATTGCTGTGGTTTTCACTATGTTTTGTTGGGTATTGTTTCGGAATAAGAAATCAGGGAGTCGAGTTCAAATCCCAGTTGAATTTGTTAAATTCACTTACGCGCAAAGACTCTTGGGAAAGGTATTAATTCGTCTATCCTTCCGCTAGCTATAGGTTGACTAGCAGGACAACGTAAGATCTTTAGCATTGGTTGGAAACCAATCTACCGTAGAAAAAAAGGACAGCCTACTGCGGAAAATCTTTTGTCTAGTCAGTCATAGATCGAAAGAGACATGATCACCCAAGCGTCTATTAAATATGGCACTTAACTGACTCACTAACTATTTGCCCATAGCTGGAACCGCAACAAGTTCAACGACCTCAGGTCAGGGTCATCAGTTAAGTGCCATACGTGATACACGCTTGGGCGATCATGTCTCGAAAGAGACATGACTGACTAGGCAGATGATTATTCCACAGTAGGTTGCCATTGCTTTCTGCGGTAGATTGGTTTCCATCCAAGGCTATAGAACCCAATCTGTCCTGTTATTTAACCCATAACTGGAAGAAAGAGACGATTAATACCTTTCCCAAGAGTATTTGTGCGTAAGTGAATACATGGAGTTCAACTGGAATTCGAACTCGGCTTCCCGATTTCTTGTTCCGAGCCGATATCCACTGCGCCACAACGCACATCCTAGGTCAGACCTGCTAATAACAGCAATTAAGAAGTGATCTCACGCAGAGTGCTTGCTCCCGGATGTAGTTAACAGTCATACCCAGGACTGTCATTGCGTTGTTAAAGCTAAGTCAGATGTGAGATTAGCGGCCAGGCTCTGGATATCTAGATGTTTGGAGATACGCCCATATACCGTTCTATCCTCTGCATTCACAAGACGCTGGAGCATTCTATTGGGCAGATCATTAATATAAAATAGAAAGAGGGTTTACCTGAAAAGCGAACTTTGATATCATGAGCCGCGGAGGATTAGCCATTGAGATCAATGCAGGCGGAACACAAAAGAATTGACAGTGACAATTCATAAAACCTTAGATTGGGTGAAAATAATCCCATGTTCTTTCAGATTGTAAACTTGCCTGACTCTCCACAGATTGCACTTCTTTGGCATCTGGTAATTGTCAAGAATTTTTGGGAAAGATACTGGAGTTGACCGCTGTTGCCTTCTTCACAGTTTTGAATTTCTTCTCTGAGAACAAGATGCCACACAAGTCTAGAGAGCACTGTTACTCTATTATTTAACCTATAGCTGAGAGGAACAGAAAGGATTCATGTTTTTTCCAAAGGCATCTGTGCGAAAGTGAATGCCGTAGAATAGTAGACATCAACCCAATTTCTCATTTGACGCTGGCATCAGTTTACACTGACATACTTGTTCTTGAGCTAGGTCAAGTAGATATTTCTAAACATTTGCCATTTCGGATATTTTTCACACACACACACACACACACACACACACACACACACACACACACACATACATATATATATATATATATATATATATATATATATATAACTGGTTAACAATGATTACATATATTTTTTTTTTTCTAAACATTCTCCAACATTTGGATAATTTTTTATTAATTTGTTTCTAAGCTTTCGGCTCACATGAGCCATCTTCAGAGAAGTTATTTAGACGGTAATACAATAACATCCATCATCACCGACGATTTTATTTTGTGTTGACATAAAACTCCGCTAGGCAACGGCAATAGTTACCAAAAATAATAAACGCAGTTCTCAAATTTGCAATGCGGTTCTACACTATATATATATATATATATATATATATATCATCATTGTTAACAAGTTTTTGGTCATAATCAAATTAGAACAGTATACAACGGTATTAAAATGTGCTCAATACACATACATTGTAGAGCTTTTGAATATTCTTTATTTGGAAACCAGTTATATAGGCATACTTAGTTTCAGTATTTTGGTATCTTCAGGCGAATTATATTAACGTTTTCAACCGTACAACAGGTACTTTTACGAACGCGAATATGGAGATTTAAATAACTGAAAATGTTCAAAATTAGGTAAGAGCATTTTAAGGGACTTAAACATGTTTGTATTATGGTGTGATTACATCTTGACATCACTTCGGATCTATAAAATAATGATTTTATTCGGGAAATAATATTATGGCTACATATATATATATATATATATATATATATATATATATATATATATATATATATATATTCCGCAGCTTCTT
This sequence comes from Ascarosepion bandense, assembly GCA_037127315.1. Taxonomy (NCBI): domain Eukaryota; kingdom Metazoa; phylum Mollusca; class Cephalopoda; order Sepiida; family Sepiidae; genus Ascarosepion; species Ascarosepion bandense. The sequence continues at coordinate 1,520,216 of JBBBDQ010001180.1, forward strand.
TTCTCACACTTCTTCTCTGTGAAATTCCCTTGCATTTACCTGCTTCCCCGACAGCTGCAATCTCCAAGAATTAAAATGTAAATCAATAGTTATCTCCTACCTCACTAACCTGCATCCTGTCTCTCCTTTCTCCGTCCATTCCACTCTCATGAGTATTCTCATCCTTTTCTTACCCACTTCCTGACACGCCCTATAACCTGTCACTCTTTCTCATAAGTTTCCAGTAACCTTTTGTAAAACAGTGACACTAAAATACCTTGTTTGGGGCGTTATGATTATAATATATATATATATATATATATATATATTACCTATAATAATATTGCCAGAACCACACACACACACACACACACAAACACATATATATATATATATATATATATATATATATATAAAGAAATAAAATCAAAATAATAATTTAAAACAGTGTAGAATATAAAAACAGAGCAATGTATATATATATATATATATATTATTTATTATTACGTTAGAACATGTGAAAAGCTACAAACTACTGCAAAATTGTACACTTTGTTTTGACATTGAAAAAACAATGTCTCATCAGGTACTTAAAAATAATGGTAACCACCTTTTTCATCTGCTTGATGAAACATTCTTTTTCAATGTCGAAACAAAGTGTATAATTTTGTAGTAGTTTGTAGTTTTTCAAATGCACTAACGTATTAATGAATAGTATATATATATATACAGAAAGTATAATAACTATTTTATCTTTTATGAGGCATATTGACAGAATATAAACAATTTAATTAAAGTAATTTTATTTGATTTACTGAACAAATGCTTTAACAAGAAAAATACTTCTTACAAAATGAATTTAACGTTTAGTATAATAGCCTTTTGCTTTGATCACAGCCTTCATTCGGTCAGGCATTGACATCACAAGGTTATTCAATGTATCTCATTTATGCCGATAGACATTTTTCAGCTTAAACAAATAAAAGTACCAAAATCAAATAATAGTGCGAGTGCCTTATTTAGTCAGTCAGTTAAGTGCCATACGTGATATACGATGGGCGATCATGTCTCGAAAGAGACATGACTGACCGAGCAGAAGATTATCCTGGAACAGGTTGCCATTACTTTCTGCGAATGACTGGTTGCCAAGCAAGGTTATAGTTCCTGTTATTTAACCCATAGCTGGAGGGAAGAGACAAACTCTACTCTTCAATGTCTTGTTCCGAGCCGATATCCACTGCACCACAACGCACATCATTTAAACTTTATTTTCATCTGGTTTGTAAGCCATCTTTCAAATTTGGACCAGGGCTGTACCGGGTACCTAAAAACATCACGAATTAGGACGGCGGAAATCTTGGAAATGATTGTAAAAGAAACAGTTTGATAAAAGTTAGAAATAATACTTTCTTTTTTCTGACGTACCGTAAACGTCTCCCCCCGGGAAGAAGTGCTGATCAGTAGGGTGAATTTGAATGACGGTTTGGGTGAGGGTAGTACTTAATTATTATTGTAATGAGAATGGGAAGTGCAAGTTATTTACTCAGGAAATTAAAATGGGTATATGTTGGGGTAGTAAGTGCACGTGAGTTGGGTGTGCGATGATTTTAGTGGTAGGAGTGGCAGAGTGAGGCCGGTGGACGGGAGGTTGTGCAGACGAGGAGGACGATTTGAGAAATGAAGGTTAATTTAAGTAACATGTAGGTAAGTATATCGCGCCAACCGAAATTGGGATGGGGTGGGTTGTAAAATGTTTGAGAGAAGCTGATATTATAAATATGATTATATATATAAAGAGATTCTAGGAAAGCAAGGAAGAACGAACGAACGAATGAACGAACGAAAGAACGAAAGAAAGAAAGAAAGAAAGAAAGAGAAACAATAAAAAGAATGAAATATAAAACGTATGTAAAGAAAGAAAGAAAGAAAGAGAAACAATAAAAAGAATGAAATATAAAACGTATGTAAAGAAACAAAGAAAGAAAGAAAGAAAGAAAGAGAGAAAGAAAGGGAAACAATAAAAAGATTGAAATATAAAACGTATGTAAAGAAAGAAAGAAAGAAAGAAAGAAAGAAAGGGAAACAATAAAAAGAATGAAATATAAAACGTATGCAAAGAAAGAAAGAAAGAAAGAAAGAAAGAAAGAAGGGAAACAATAAAAAGAATGAAATATAAAACGTATGTAAAGAAAGAAAGAAAGAAAGAAAGAAAGAGAAACAATAAAAAGAATGAAATATAAAACGTATGTAAAGAAAGAAAGAAAGAAAGAAAGAAAGAAAGAAAGAGAGAAAGAAAGGGAAACAATCAAAAGAATGAAATATAAAACGTATGTAAAGAAAGAAAGAAAGAAAGAAAGAGAGAAAGAAAGAATGAAAGAAAGAAAGGGAAACAATAAAAAGAATGAAATATAAAACGTATGTAAAGAAAGAAAGAAAGAAAGAGAAAGAAAGAAAGAAAGAAAGAAAGAAAGAAAGAAAGGGAAACAATAAAAAGAATGAAATATAAAACGTATGTGAAAGAAAGAAAGAAAGAAAAAAGAAAAAGAAAGAAAGAATGAAAGAAAAAAAGGGAAACAATAAAAAGAATGAAATATAAAACGTATGTAAAGAAAGAAAGAAAGAAAGAAAGAAAGAAAGAGATACAATAAAAAGAATGAAATATAAAACGTATGTAAAGAAAGAAAGAAAGAAAGAAAGGGAAACAATAAAAAGAATGAAATATAAAACGTATGTAAAGAAAGAAAGAAAGACAGAAAGAAAGAAAGAAAGAAAGAAAGAAAGGCAATAAAATGAATGAAATATAAAACGTATGTAAAGAAAGAAAGAAAGACAGAAAGAAAGAAAGAAAGAAAGAAAGAAAGAGAAACAATAAAAAGAATGAAATATAAAACGTATATAAAGAAATAAAGAAAGAAATAAGAAAGAAAGAAAGAAAGAAAGAAAGGGAAACAATAAAAAGAATGAAATATAAAACGTATATAAAGAAAGAAAGAAAGAAAGAAAGAAAGAAAGAGAGGACATGAAAGAGAAAAAGAATATCGGAGTAAGAAGAAAGAAATATAAAACGTATGTTTAAAAAAGAAAGAAAGGAAGAGGGAGATAGAAAAAATTCAAGAAAGGAAGACAATGAATCAGAGAAAAAAATTAAGCAAGAAAGAAAGAAAAAAGAAAGAAAGAAAGAAAAATAAAACGGACATGAAGTGAAAAGAAAAGAAAAATAAAAAGTAAGAAAAAGAAAGAAAAACCTATCAGAAAGAAAAAAATAAGGAAACTAGAAAGAAAAGTTAAGGAAAAAAGTTAATTAGAAGGAAAAAAGAAATGGCGAACGAAAAATGAGTTTAATTAAAAATTCATATTTATTCTCTTTCTCTCAAGGGCAAAAGTAACTCATTGTCAGTTTGCTACAAGAAATCGCCGTGCGAGAGGCAAAAATAGCTCTGTTCCCATGAGCATAAGCCGTATATATGTCAGTTGAGCCTCGACACTTCACTTTAAGAATTAAGAAATGCTTCTCTAAAGTTCAAATCCTCAGGATAAAAATGGAACCGTCTTTTTTACTCTCCAGCACGAAAACAAGAACTGATATCAAGATTTTGTTCAATATATCTGCTGTCGGCGTCATACCTTAAATGTGATCTCATATAACTTATGCCAGGCTGCTAGTTAATAAGTAAGAATATAGTCCCCAGGCTTACTGATTTATATTATTTTACAAGTATATGAATAAACCAAATAACAATTTCCTCCAGATAGTTGATTTTCTAAGCGTCGCTTGGATGGGGCACAAGGCCGAAAGTATAGGGTCCCCAATGAGGATCGAACTCACTACTCAGACAAGCTTGTTAACCATTGCACCACGCCGAGGTGCCTAAGTCTCTCCAAATAGTGAATCGCCATTTAAGAAAAAGCTAATTTTGTTTAAGTTTGAGTTTTGTTTAATGACATATCAACCTCTGTGGGTTATTTAATGCCATAAAGGTGGGGTTTTAACGTATTTTCTTTTTTAATGTTCGGTTATAATGAGAGGGTTGATTTAGTCAGATTTATTGAATTTTTTTTGTTTTTATTCTTTGTTATTTCAGAAAACTGAAAATGTCTTTTAGTTTTGTATTAAAAATGTTTGGTTAAGAATAATGTTTTTCCTTCAAAAATGTGTTATGGTAAATTTTTCTTCAAAAATATATTGTTGGTAAAATTTTTCCTTCAAAAATGTATATTTTTCTATGAAAGTTTATTTTTACGTATATAGTTTTATAAAAGTCTGTTTTTATACTTAGTGTTTTGCAAAGTGTTTTGATACCAATTCGGGGCTTAAGTATTTGCCCATAGCTGAGACCATAACAGGTAATGGGTGGACCTGGGAACAACAGCAATTAAGAGGTGGTTCGATGCTCCTCACAACCTCCCAATCAGAGGCCTTGCTACTACTCCGGGTCAGGGTGGACCTAGGAACAACAGCAATTAAGAGGTGGTTCGATGCTCCTCACAACCTCCCAATCAGAGGCCTTGCTACCACTCCGGGTCAGGGTGGACCTGGGAACAACAGCAATTAAGAAGTGGTTCGATGCTCCTCACAACCTCCCAATCAGAGGCCTTGCTACCACTCCGGGTCAGGGTGGACCTGGGAACAACAGCAATTAAGAGGTGGTTCGATGCTCCTCACAACCTCCCAATCAGAGGCCTTGCTACCACTCCGGGTCAGGGTGGACCTGGGAACAACAGCAATTAAGAGGTGGTTCGATGCTCCTCACAACCTCCCAATCAGAGGCCTTGCTACCACTCCGGGTCAGGGTGGACCTGGGAACAACAGCAATTAAGAGGTGGTTCGATGCTCCTCACAACCTCCCAATCAGAGGCCTTGCTACCACTCCGAGTCAGGGTGGACCTGGGAACAACAGCAATTAAGAGGTGGTTCGATGCTCCTCACAACCTCCCAATCAGAGGCCTTGCTACCACTCCGGGTCAGGGTGGACCTGGGAACAACAGCAATTAAGAGGTGGTTCGATGCTCCTCACAACCTCCCAATCAGAGGCCTTGCTACCACTCCGGGTCAGGGTGGACCTGGGAACAACAGCAATTAAGAGGTGGTTCGATGCTCCTCCCAATCAGAGGCCTTGCTACCACTCCGGGTCAGGGTGGACCTGGGAACAACAGCAATTAAGAGGTGGTTCGATGCTCCTCCCAATCAGAGGCCTTGCTACCACTCCGGGTCAGGGTGGACCTGGGAACAACAGCAATTAAGAGGTGGTTCGATGCTCCTCACAACCTCCCAATCAGAGGCCTTGCTACCACTCCGGATCAGGGTGAACCTGGGAACAACAGCAATTAAGAGGTGGTTCGATGCTCCTCACAACCTCCCAATCAGAGGCCTTGCTACCACTCCGGGTCAGGGTGGACCTGGGAACAACAGCAATTAAGAGGTGGTTCGATGCTCCTCACACAACCTCCCAATCAGAGGCCTTGCTACCACTCCGGGTCAGGATGGACCTGGGAACAACAGCAATTAAGAGGTGGTTCGATGCTCCTCACAACCTCCCAATCAGAGGCCTTGCTACCACTCCGGGTCAGGGTGGACCTGGGAACAACAGCAATTAAGTGGTGGTTCGATGTTCCTCCCAACCTCCCAATCAGGGGCCTTGCTGCCGGATGAATAAGAAAAAACATGAGTTTGATTAAATGGATGGCGGAGTAAGGTTTAGGATATATAACAAAAAAGCAAAATTTATTAAGAGCTATGAAAAACAGGAAATCGGGAAGAGCCATGATTGTCAACGTGGTGAAAGGTCACGGCATATAGACAAGAAAAGCGAGCTTGATTAAATGGATGACGGAGTAAGGTTGAGAAGAGATAACAAAAAGAGGGAATTTATTAAGAGCTACAAAGGACAGGAAATGGGGGAGAGCCATGACTGCCAACGTGGTGAAAGGACACGGCATATAGAAGAAGAAAAGCGAGCTTGATTAAATGGATGGCGGAGTAAGGTTGAGAAGAAATAACAAAAAGAGAGAATTTATTAAGAGCTACAAAGGATAGGAAATGGTGGCGAGCCATGACTGCCAACGTGATGAAAGGACACGGCATATAGAAGAAGAAAAGCGAGCTTGATTAAATGCATGGCGGAGTAAGGTTGAGAAGAGATAACAAAAAGACAAAATTTGTTAAGTGTTACGAAGGACGTGAAATTGTGGAGAATCATGATTGTCGACGTCCTGAAGGGACACGGTACGTAGAATTCTACGTACGAAAGAATTCTATCCCTAAAGAAGATTGAATTCTACGTACCGTGTCCCTTTAGGGATAGCCATCATTTCTTCTTCTATGTGCCCTGTCCCTTCAGGACGTAGGCGATCATGGCTCTCCACGTCTCCCTATCCCTTGTGGCTCTTAGTATATTTGCTCCTGTTACACTTCGCAACAACCGTTTCGTCATCCACCTGATCAGGCCATGCAAATATGTTATCCGCTGCCTTCCTCTGTCTCTCCTTCCTTCTATCTGTCCAGTCAGTATCAGGTTCTCCAGGCTCTCCTTCCTCATTGCATGTCCCAGGAACTTCAGTTGTCTCTTCCTGATGCTCAGCATCAATTTCCTCATTTACCAAGACAAAATCTCTTAACGGTATTTGAAGGTCGATTTCAGCTTTGGAAAAAACAAAAACAAAAAACAAAATCGCACTGATGCTAATGAATCTGGTCAATATTCTGTATTGCAAATTAAAACTGCACCAACCAGAAAAGGTCTATTTGCGTGGTCATCGTGAAGGCGGTGGTAACGCGATAAACAAACACATTCACTGTCGCCTGGCTGCCGACTACGAGAGAACGGCTGTTCACGTTTGCGCAGTAAGCTACCCACTCTAGTTGATTGCTAAGTTACATCCTGTCTACGTATGAATTCATTTTCTTCAGCTATGCGTTAAAATATCAAGTTAGATTGGGTGTTCTAGCCTTGGCTGTCAGCCAGCCTGGAAGAAGGATCATTCTTTTTCAAAACCGTTGAGAAGTCACCTGTAATCCATCTTCTGATTTTTTTTTTTCAAGAATTTATGTCAATTCAAAAATGTTCAGTGAAAGTTGGACAATATCTTCGAAGATGAAGGAAAAGAAGCAACTGAAATGTGGTTCTACAGAAGGATGCTGCGGATATCATGGATCGAGCATGTCAGCAATGACGAGGTTTCGGAAAGGATGGAAACGAAAAGGAAATTAAGACTGAGCATCAGGAATAGACAACTAAAGTTCCTGGGACATGCAATGAGGAAGGAGGGCTTGGAGAACCAGATGCTAACAGGCCAGATAGAGGGAAAAAGAGACAGGGGAAAGCAGCGGATAACATATTTAAAGGGCATGAGCAGATGGATGACGGAGCGAGGATTGCGTGGTGCAACTGGAGAAAGCGTCTTAAGAGCCACCAGGAACAAGGAGATGTGGAAAGCCATGATCGGCTACGTCCTGAAGGGACATGGCACAGAAAGAAGAAGAACGAAAATGACTTCATAGCGACCCATGGTCCGTTACATTTAGAAGGAAAAGTGTACATTGATGTTTTAAGATAAACTTCACCCATTTTAAATACTTGGAAGTGTGACGCCCACTTTACGTAGTTAGGTAGATAGCTAGATGGTACTGTGAAGGCAAAATTTATTTATTAAGACTCTCCAATACACAGACCGGTAGATGTAAATTTGCACTAAAAATACGATGTTTACAAAAAGACATTTATCTACTAAATATAACATTCCCGACTATGAGATACTAGCAGTATAGCCCGGCGTTGCTCGGGTGTAATAAAAGTATTAAAATTAATCCATGGACCTGGAGTTCAGATTCAGCCTAAAGAATATTTGTGTGAAGTTTGGTGAGAATTGGATAAAAATTGTGGATTTGTATGAAGGACATAAAGACAGATAAACAGACACACACAAACATCTTGCCATTTATATATATATATATATATATATCATCGATTTTCTGCACTATTGTAAGAACTGCAACCTTGTAACTTCTGAATATCGTTTCTTATGTCTTTGTCTATGAGTGTATCAAATTTGATTAAAATCGGACCACTCCTTCTATAACCCGATTTTTTCGATTATCAATTTTCGATATTTATCGGGGGTACCTCGACACAAAACCTAGCTAAGAACACTCACAGACGCTTATAGTACAACTGTGTAAATTTTCAAGAAAATTGGTTCAGCCGTTTCGGAGTCTATAGGTAACGGACACACACACACACACACACACACACACACACACACACACACACACAAAGACAAAGTTCCATTTATAAATAAGTTTAGATGTTCGAATATAGCCGATTTTTAGGACGTCACACTTCCAAGTATTTAAAATGGGTGAAGTTTATCTTAAAACATCAATATGCATTTTTCCTCCTGAATGTATCGGACCATGGGTCGCTATAAATTCATTTTCCTTCTTCTTCTTATATGTGCCATGTCCTTTCAGGACGTAGGCGATTATGGCTTTCCACATCTCCCTGTTTCCGGTGGCTCTTAGCACGCTTTCTCCTGTTACACCACGCAACCCTTATTCCGTCATCCACCTGATCAGGTCCTTCACATATGTTATCCGCTGCTTTCCCCAGTCTCTTTTCCCCTCTATCTGGCCTTTCAGTATCAGGTTCTCCAAGCCCTCCTTCCTCATTGCATGTCCCAGGAACTTTAGTTGTCTCTTCCTGATGCTCAGTATGTATTTCCTTTTCGTCTCCATCCTTTCCAAAACCTCGTCATTGCTCACATGCTCGACTCATGATATCCGCAGCACCCTTCTGTAGAACCACATTTCAGTTGCTTCATGTTTTTCCTTTATCTTTGATGATATTGCCCAGCATTCACTGCCATATTGAAGAACCGACATCACATAGCAATGCAGTACTCTTTGTTTCTAGAGAAATTGACCTGTTTCTTAATACTTTACTCAACTTCTGGAACGCACCTTTCGCCATGCCAATTCGATTCGGATCTCAGTGTCGCACATTCTGTCTTCTGTTAGAACACTCCCTAAGTATTTAAATTTCTGTAGCTGCTTGATTTTAGAGTCTCTCACTTGTAATTGGCATTTTGGGCTGCCCTTTTTGCTGATGACCATGTATTCGGTTTTCTTGCAGTTTATTTGCAGTCCTTTCTTGTCACTCTGTTCAGCTACCTTCTGAAAGCTAATCATGGCTTTACAAATCATATCAGTCAGTCAGTAAAGTGCCATACGTGAAACACGCTTGTGCGATCATGTCTCAAAAGAAACATGACTGACTGGGCAGAAGATTATCCTGCAGTAGGTTGCCATTGCTTTCTACGATAGACTGGTTGCCAGCCAAGGCTATAGAACCCAATCTGTCCTGTTATTTAATCCATACCTGGAAGGAAGAGACGGATTCACGCGTACTATAACCTACTAGAGTCATAGGGTCATTACATACCTTACAGCCGTAGCAGCAGTGGTATATCTAGAACAAGATAATCTGATTGAGTTCATATCTCTTCAGGTTATGAATTCAAAGTTTTACTTCTTTTTAATAATGCCAGAAACCCCTGTCTGCCAAGTTATTTAATCCGTAGCTATAGAAAAAAATGGAATTATTCTTTATTTAGCGCGAATTGATCGAAACAGAAGTGACTAGATTTTGAAACCGCCTCGCCTTTCTATAGTACTGAACGTCTCACTATCCGCTGCTCAAATTACAGTAGATCGTAGATCTAACAGCAGCTTATTGTCGAATATGTTTTTAGGTGTTACTGTTATTGGTTGTATTTTAAAGGTGTGGAAAAAAAATCTATATTTATATCAACCTTATCAAATTAACAGCTTTAATTTTTTGTTTGTTTGTTTTTTGGTTTTGAATAGAAAAAATGTTTCATGAAACTTTCTCATAGATTAATAAATCGAAGAGAACAACGGAAACAATACGGGAGCCACGGACCGATAATTTTGAGAATGTGTTCCAAGGGAGATCATCGCGTATTTGATATATCAGTTCCGCTTATTTTTAAAAGCAGGGGAAAGGTCAACACTGATTGGTTCAAAAGAGCTGTTTGTGCTACGAATAGAGGACTGAATGATTAAGTAGGGAAAACTGGCCTTTTGATTGGTTGACTGGCTGGGTTCAGCATATTTGATGGATGGCCGCTGGGTTGAGTTTAGATTATGTAAAAAGTGATACGGCGAAACGGGTTAGATGCCAAATAAATTGATTTTATTTCTTTCTTTTCATCTTTTTCTTCTTTAGACTTATCTTTTTACTTCTGCCTTAGGTTTTCGTATCCTTTCTTTTTGTGCAATTCTTTCAATTTCTTTTTTTTTTTTCGTTCTTTGTTTTTTCTTTTGTCTTATTCTTTCTTTCTTTCTTTCTTTCTTTCTTTCTTTCTTCATTCCCTTCAGTCTAATTCTTTGTTTGTTTGTTTCTTTTTTTCTTCGTTCACTTCTTTCTTTCTTTCCTTATTCATTTCAGTCTAATTTTTTGTTTGTTTGTTTGTTTCTTTCTTCATTCCCTTCAATCTAATTTTTTCTTTGTTTGTTTCTTTGTTTAAGTCTTTGTTTCTTTCGTTTTCTTTCTTGCTTTCATTTTTCTTTCTTTCTTTCTTTCTTTCTTTCTTTCATTCTTTCTTTCTTTCTTTCTTTCTTTCTTCATTGCCTTTAGTCTAATTCTTTCTTTCTATCTTTCTTTCTTCGTTCCCTCCAGTCTAATTCTTTCTTTCTTTCTTTCTTTCTTTCTTTTAGTCTAATTTTTTCTTTCTTTCTTTCTTTCTTTCTTTCTTTCTTTTAGTCTAATTTTTTCTTTTCTTTCTTTCTTTCTTTCTTTCTTTCTTTCTTCTTTCTTTCTTTCCCTTTAGTCTAATTCTTTCTTTCTTTCTTTCTTCATTCCTTTTAGTCTAATTCTTTCTTTCTTTCTTTCTTTCTTTCTTTCTTTCAGTCTAATTCTTTCTTTCTTTCTTTTAGTCTTATTGCTTCTCTTCTCTTGTGCTTTCTTTCTTTCATTTAGTTTCATTCATGACTTTCTTTCTTACTTTCTTCTTTCTTTTAGTCTTATTCTTTTGTAGAGGAACGTTGGGTCAACCTTAAACATGGACAAATATACGTTCAATATACTTTCTTTTATATTATATTTTGAGAAAGTAATTGACGAAAGAAAACAACATTGTTATAATAACAATAAAAATTTTATTAATAAAAATATATAATAGTGATGATTAATAATAAACCAATTATGAGAAGAGGTTAAGCAATGTAAGAAAAGTATCTCCAGCAAGGCGTCGGATTGGCTAATGGCTTGGACCAGGAAATCGGAATCCCGAGTTCGAATTACAGTCATTCCATTTCCTGAAACTTCTTGGATGTGCGTTGTGATTCAGTGGATATCGGCTCGGAACGAGAAATCGGGGAGCCGAGTTCGAATTCCAGTTAAATTCCTAACATTCACTTACGCGCAAATACCCTTGGGAAAGGTATTAATCCGTCTCTTCCCTCCAGTTATGGGTTAAATAACAAGACGGACTGGGTTCTATAACCTTGGTTGGCAACCAGTCTACCACAGAATGTAATGACAACCTACTATAGGATAATCTTCTGACCTGTCATATCTCTTTCGAGACATGATCTCCCAAACTTGTATCACGTATGGTCCGTAATTGACTGACTAAAGAAACTGTTGCGTTTGAAAGTTCTGATGTATGAGTCCAGATAAAAATGTAGAAAGGAAAATATGGAGTTGTTTCGCTTAGACAGCACGATTTCAGCTGAAAAGAAATTGTTTTAAAAATATTATTTCTTGATAAGTGTTCCAAGTGAAATTGAATTATTTTGTTGAGTGAATGTCTTAGAAGATTAGCGGCTTATGTTCAAAGAGTTAGTTATTTCAGCTTGGCAATTTCAAAGTGTGAGTGAGTTGGCGCTTTCGAATGGGTGAAGCTTAGACTGACGTGGATTTTGTGGCAATTTAAAACTCACGGATTGAAGAGAAAAAATTCAGAGTTTATATACGTATCAAGGAGGCTAAGCTTTGCTGCGCGGGAAAACTTTGTGTCTCTTGCTGAAATTTCTATTGGAGAGAATTGACCAATCGAAACGAGAGCTTATGTAAAAATCAGGAAAGCTAGTTGGAGCTTCTTTTATACCAAAAGTGCATGAAATTTAATTAGTGAAAATCAAGCGATTGGTAAATTGTCGGCTGAGCTGCGATTCTTAAATTGTCCTATAGAAACATACTATTATTTATTATCCAATGAAACCTAGAGTTTTTGCAAAAGGACTTAATGCAAGTTTCTGTGTCAGGGATACGGCACACTTTCTTTCTTTCTTTCTTTCTTTCCCTTCTATTTCACTTACTTTCTATTTTCTTTTTCTCTTATTGTTCCTCCTTTGTCGTTTCTTTCATATTTATTCTTTCCCTTTCTTTCTTGTTTTTTCTTGATCTCTGTCTTTCTTTTGTACGGCATAAGAGGATATTAAAAAAGAGGGGAAAAAAGAAAGAGGATAGAAAAGATGAGAAAGCATAAAGAGAAATAAAAAAAGATGAAAGAAAGAGGAAAGAGAAAAACACAAAGGAAATAAAAAGCAAAGAGGAAAAGAAGAGAGAAAAAACCTCTTATATCTTACGATAAATTTTTCAAAAATAAAAGGAAGTGAGTTTTTAAATTTTCTTTAAAAAAAACGTTTATGACTATCATTATTAACTACCTAGTGAAACATTGTTCTTTCTATGTCGAAAAAATGTACAATTTTGTAGTATATTGTAGTTTGTACATGTTTTAAAGTATAATATATATATATATATATATATATATTAATTGTTTAATATTTAGTTTTTGGTCCTAATACGGTTAGACCAGTACATATTTGTATTAAAAAGTGTTCTATACAATTATATTGTAGAACTTTTGAATATTTTTCATTTTTAAACGAGTTATTTCGCTACCTTGGTTTCCACCATGAGTGGTTTCTTCGGGCGATTTTTAATGACTTTATTAAAAATATCACTTATTAAAAATCGCCTGAAGAAACCACTCATGATGGAGACCAAGGTAGCGAAATAACTCGTTTAAAAATGAAATATATATATATATATATATATATATATATATATATATATATATATATATCAGAAAACTTACTATTGTTTCTTATTCCTTTGTTTGGTTATTCAATTTTCTATAAGTTTTTAATTTTTATAAAATGTGGAGGTTTCGGACACGTGTGGCATAAAGCCAATATTGATATACATGGACAGGACCCCTATACACAAAATAGTTGAGCGGCTGAAACAATAACCAGATAAAAAAAAATTAAGTGTGATAACATTCAAACTCAGCCGTTCAAGATGCTCATCTTGAACAATGAATAAACATTTAAAATAAATACAATCTCAATTTCTTCTATATCCGGCAGTAAGGCTTCTCATTGGGAAATTGTGAGGGGCATGGAACCACCTCTTAATTGCTGTTAACCCAGGTTAACTCTGACCCGGAGTGGTAGCCCCTGTTAAGGTCCCAACTATGGGCAAATAGTTTATCTCCAAACTGGGGTCAAAACACGATGAAAGTATAAAAATAGACTTTTATAGAAAAATATACATTTTTGAATGAAAAGTTTTACCAACAATACATTTTTGAAGGAGAAAAAAATGATTACCATAACACATTTTTGAAGGAAAAAAAAATGCCATAATACATTTTTGAAGGAAAAAAAAATGCCATAATACATTTTTGAAGGGAAAAAAAATGCCATAATACATTTTTGAAGGGGAAAAAAATGCCATAATACATTTTTGAAGGGGAAAAAAAATGCCATAATACATTTTTGAAGGAAAAAAAAATGCCATAATACATTTTTGAAGGAAAAAAAAAATGCCATAATACATTTTTGAAGGAAAAAAAATGCCATAATACATTTTTGAAGGAAAAAAAAAATGCCATAATACATTTTTGAAGGAAAAAAAATGCCATAACACATTTTTGAAGGAAAAAAAAATGCCATAATACATTTTTGAATACAAAGCTAGAAGACATCTTCAGTTTTCTAAAACAAAAAAAATAATAATGATAATTTTTTTTTATCAAAATCTGATTAAATCAACCTTCTCACTATAACCAAACATTAAATAAAAATATCTTAAAACCTTACCTTTTTGGCATTAAATAACCCACAGAGGTTTTGATATGCCGTTAAAAAAAAACTCAAACTCAAACTCAATCTTAATTTCTTGCCGATCAGCGACTTTCGCGCTAATTTTACATCACCTGAAAATCAGCTTGTGGAACCCGACTTGTACGCGTTTAAAGGAAGGATTTATTCTATTCTAACGTGCAGTAGTTATTGACATTACCTGATTATATAGGGACCCAATGCAGATATGGGTCGCATTTTTTTTTAATCGTATCACCCCGAGTAAGGCGGTAATGCCACTGATGTACAGGAGGCTACATAAGAGTAAAAAGATTAATTAGAAGAGAGTGAAGAAAAAGACGAACCAGTTAGAAAGGAGCAAGAGAAGGATGGGAATACAGGTATGATGACACTACATAAGAGTAAAAAAGATTAAGTAGAAGAGAGTGAAGAGAAAGACGAACCAGTTAGAAAGGAGCAAGAGAAGGATGGGAATACAGGTGTGATGACACTACATAAGAGTAAAAAAGATTAAGTAGAAGAGAGGGAAGAGAAAGACGAACCAGTTAGAAAGGAGCAAGAGAAGGATGGGAATACAGGTGTGATGACACTACATAAGAGTAAAAAAGATTAAGTAGAAGAGAGGGAAGAGAAAGACGAACCCATTAGAAAGGAGCAAGAGAAGGATGGGAATACAGGTGTGATGACACTACATAAGAGTAAAAAAGATTAAGTAGAAGAGAGTGAAGAGAAAGACGAACCAGTTAGAAAGGAGCAAGAGAAGGATGGGAATACAAAGGTGTGATGAAACTACATAAGAGTAAAAAAGATTAAGTAGAAGAGAGGGAAGAGAAAGACGAACCAGTTAGAAAGGAGCAAGAGAAGGATGGGAATACAGGTGTGATGACACTACATAAGAGTAAAAAAGATTAAGTAGAAGAGAGGGAAGAGAAAGACGAACCAGTTAGAAAGGAGCAAGAGAAGGATGGGAATACAGGTGTGATGACACTACATAAGAGTAAAAAAGATTAAGTAGAAGAGAGGGAAGAGAAAGACGAACCAGTTAGAAAGGAGCAAGAGAAGGATGGGAATACAGGTGTGATGACACTACATAAGAGTAAAAAAGATTAATTAGAAGAGAGTGAAGAAAAAGACGAACCAGTTAGAAAGGAGCAAGAGAAGGATGGGAATACAGTTGTGATGACACTACATAAGAGTAAAAAAGATTAAGTAGAAGAGAGGGAAGAGAAAGACGAACCAGTTAGAAAGGAGCAAGAGAAGGATGGGAATACAGGTGTGATGACACTACATAAGAGTAAAAAAGATTAAGTAGAAGAGAGGGAAGAGAAAGACGAACCAGTTAGAAAGGAGCAAGAGAAGGATGGGAATACAGGTGTGATGACACTACATAAGAGTAAAAAAGATTAAGTAGAAGAGAGGGAAGAGAAAGACGAACCAGTTAGAAAGGAGCAAGAGAAGGATGGGAATACAGGTGTGATGACACTACATAAGAATAAAAAAGATTAAGTAGAAGAGAGTAAAGAGAAAGACGAACCCATTAGAAAGGAGCAAGAGAAGGATGGGAATACAGGTGTGATGACACTACATAAGAGTAAAAAAGATTAAGTAGAAGAGAGTGAAGAGAAAGACGAACCAGTTAGAAAGGAGCAAGAGAAGGATGGGAATACAGGTGTGATGAAACTACATAAGAGTAAAAAAGATTAAGTAGAAGAGAGTGAAGAGAAAGACGAACCCATTAGAAAGGAGCAAGAGAAGGATGGGAATACAGGTGTGATGACACTACATAAGAGTAAAAAAGATTAAGTAGAAGAGAGTGAAGAGAAAGACGAACCAGTTAGAAAGGAGCAAGAGAAGGATGGGAATACAGTTGTGATGACACTACATAAGAGTAAAAAGATTAAGTAGAAGAGAGTGAAAAGAAAGACGAACCAGTTAGAAAGGAGCAAGAGAAGGATGGGAATACAGGTGTGATGACACTACATAAGTAAAAAAGATTAAAAAAGTTAGAAGAGAGTGAAGAGAAAGACGAACCAGTTAGAAAGGAGCAAGAGAAGGATGGGAATGCAGTTGTGATGACACTACATAAGAGTAAAAAAGATTAAGTAGAAGAGAGTGAAGAGAAAGACGAACCCATTAGAAAGGAGCAAGAGAAGGATGGGAATACAGGTGTGATGACACTACATAAGAGTAAAAAAGATTAAGTAGAAGAGAGGGAAGAGAAAGACGAACCAGTTAGAAAGGAGCAAGAGAAGGATGGGAATACAGGTGTGATGACACTACATAAGAGTAAAAAAGATTAAGTAGAAGAGAGTGAAGAAAAAGACGAACCAGTTAGAAAGGAGCAAGAGAAGGATGGGAATACAGGTGTGATGACAGTTGCAAGGGGTGGTGAAAGAACTAGAGTCAAGTGGTTAAGAGATGAGTATTGACATTGCATATAAATTCCTGGAGATTGTAGCCGTCAGGAAAGCAAGAATATGGAAGCGAGTTCCACAAGCGGGAAGTGCGAGAGAAGCTGCATGAGTAGAATTGTCGTCTGCAGTTGGTTAATCTAACTGTGAATGGGTGGGACTCAGTTGCCATTCTAGTTGCACGAATAAACACCTGTTGCAGAGGCACCAGTGACTTAAGTTCGTTGGAGCAGAAGCAATGAAAGTATTTATAGAACAGACAAAGGGAGGCCACATCTCGTCGGCTGGGAAGTGGCTGTAGTCGAACCGCTAAGTCGGTACCTATCACATTACTGATTCTCCTTTGGTTCCTGTGGAGAACAATCATTGCAGAGCTTTATGCTTTAGTACCTCGACTTCACAAATTAAAGTTTAGTACTAGATTGGCAGGTAGGTCTTATCATTTTTACTGTTGAATTTGCTAGATGCAACCTTAAATTATATACTGGTCCTGGGCATGACGGTAAATTGCATCAGTCAGCAAGGCCTCTTGACTGGGGGGTTATGAGGAACATGGAACCACCTCTTAACTGCTGCTGTTAACAAGTGCTACCACTCCGGGTCCACCCTGACCCGGAGTGGTAGCACTTGTTAGCGTTCTTGCTATGGGTAAATAGTTAACCCCCAAACTGGGGCCAAAACATTATGAAAGTATAAAAATACACTTTTATAAAAATATATACGTAAAAATAGACTTTTATAGAAGAATATACATTTTTAAAGGAAAAATGTTAGTAACAATACATTTTTGAAGAAAAACCCAACAATACATTTTTGAAGAAAAACCTAATAATACATTTTGGAGAAAAACCTAACAATACATGTTTGAAGAAAAAAAAATATTCTCACCAAAACATTTTGAATACAAAACTAGAAGCCATTTTCAGTTTTCTAAAATAAAAATAATAAAAACAAAAAATTTTCATTAAATCTAACTTAATCAACCTTCTAACTATAACCGTACATTAAAAACAAAAAACAAAAAACCACAACCGTAAAACTCCACTGTTTTGGCATTAAATAACACACAGAGGTTGATATGTCGTTGAACTCTCAAACTCAAATTCAAATTATTTGCTAATAGTTTCTACTATCGCACTTCATGCTTGGTGAACTCTATCTAGCTTCTTGATTTTATGGTAACTTAGTCGATTAAGTGCCGTTCGTAATACACGCTTGGACAATCGTGTTTCGAAAAAGACATGACTGACAGGGCAGAACATTTTCCTGCATTACTTTCTGCGGTAAACTATTTGCCAATCAAGGCTATAAAACCCAATCTCTCCTGCTATTTAATCCATAGAAGGATGGAGAAATGATGGATTAATACCATTCCCAAAAGTATTTGCGCGTAAGTGAATGCAAAGAATTAAACTGGAATTCGAACTCGGCTCTCCGATTTCCCATTCCGAGCCGATGTCCATTACGGCACAACGCACATGTTTATATACATACATTATATGTATATATCAGTCAGTTGAGTGCCAGATGTGATACAGATTTGGGCGATCATGTCTCGAAAGAGACATGACTGACAAGGCAGAAGATTATCCCGCAGTAGGTTGCCATTACTTTATGCGGTAGACTGGTTGCCAACCAAAGCTATAGAACCCAATCTGTTCTGTTATTTAACCCATAACTGGAGGGAAGAGACGAATTAATACCTTTCCCAAGGGTATTTCCGCGTAAGTGAATGCAACGAATTTGATTGGAATTAGAACTCAGCACTCCGATTTCTCGTTCCGAGTCGATATCTATTGTACCACAACGCACAGCCCACATTAATATTGGGTAGATATATGCATATATATATATTTTTTAATCGTATCACCCCGAGCAAGGCAGTAATGCCACTGATGTGCAGGGGGCTACGTAAGAGTCAAACGATTGGAAAAGAAAAAGAAAAAGCCGGCAACCACATCCTAAACAGGGAAGAAGGGATGAGCCTCTTCAGCTATTCAATAGACGTGGGTGGAGTGTGAACCGGGCGATAGTTTAGTCTATCTACTTCAATTGAAAAAATAACGAATAGTAATGAAGCAAGCGTGGACAAATTGTATATTAATAGAAAGAATGGATGTAGAGGATTTATAAGTGTTCAAGATTCGAATGCTTGCAAAGTACCTGACAAACAGTGATGAGGATCTGTTAAGATGTGGCTCATGATATGGGAATTTGTGCAGGGCATGTGACTGGCAAGGGTGAAATCAAGACAAAGTCAGAGGAAAAGAGAAATAAAGATTTTGTGGGAATAAGATACAGTCAGTCAGTTAAGTGTCATACGTAATGCACCCTTGGGTGATCATGTCTCTAGGTTTTTGATGTCATGAATATATAATGAATATGTATATACCTTGGTTCCCCCTTACAGTAATGTGATTGGCAGGTGTCAGCCATAAATACAGACTAAGTCGAGGACGCGGAGAGGTCTACTTCTATAGGTCTACTACTATTGGTCTACGACTATAGGTCTACGTCTATTGACTACGCCTATTGACTACGTCTCAGCATACCTACGAGTACCTGCTGGTTGCTAGATTGTCCTACTCAGTCGCATTTACCAAAACCGCTTAGCTACTTCGGATAATATATATATCCCTTTCCGGGACATATCAGTTTTATGTCTGGATTTGCTTTCATAGCCTTTTCAGTGATTGTATATTAGCGCAAGGCAGTCAAAGATTAGAATCATAGTTTTCTTTCCAATATATGGATTGCCTTTCTAAGCTCTCGAACTCTATCTACATTTGACTGCTGCTTATGAGGCGCCAGTTGTTCGTCTTCGCCCATTCACCCGCTTGAAGTTGTCAGAGGCTATTACAAGTATTGTTTGGAATACAAGACTGGAATACCATAGGATTCAATTGGTAATTGGCTCTTTGGATCAATCCGGTTACAACTGTGTAACTGCCTTGACCAACTGGGGATACTATACCAAGTAGGAGTCATACACAAATCGTTTCACTGAGCATATTTTGAGGAAAATGTTGTTTGTCTAATGTTTTTGTTGTGACTTGACAGATAACTTAATGTACCCGGGGTATTCAATAATTTACACTGTGTAACAAAATATAATAATAATTTAATTCGCAAATATTGATTTAAAACTCCAGCCAAGTGGCACAAAGAATAGCCGGATAATGTGGAGGAAAAAATAACTCATGATTCTCCCGTGGGACTTTATAATTATAACTGACTGAATTATTGAACACGCGAGACTAGATATAGTATTGATCATAAGAAAGGTTCTCATAGACGTGTCTTAGAAACTGAAAAAGGACGTGAACTACTAAGGGCTGAGATCAAATGCTTAGAGAATGTGTAACGTACATACCAAGGTTGTGCTAATTATCATTGGAGCACTTGGGTCGATTCCAGTGTATCTCCAGAAACGCTCTCATGCCAACGAACTCACACCTTGAATAGCAAAGTTGAAAAAAACAAAAACTCTTAATCACAGCACATATCCTGAGAGAATTACTTGCTGTCCGAGGCCTCGAGACTTAAAAGTGTGTCACATAAAATGTTTTCCTGTGTTTTAAGACGTCAACGTGAAGTTTTCTATAATAATAATAGCACTTAATATTTATTCTTGCTCTATCTTGTTATATTTAGAACTTTGGATCTGATAAAGAAAGGAACTCAACAACGAATCAATAAAATCCATGTTGCACCATCTGTCTAAAAAGCGCAGTAAAAACATTGGTTAAAACCCGGCATGTGGTTATCAAATAAATGCAGGACTAATATCTTTGTTTTTTCAACACAACAAAAACAACAACAACAACAACAACAAAAACAACAACAACAACAACAACAACAACAACAACATATGATAATTATAATAAAATAATAATTTAATTATTTGCATTGAGATATTTTCAACAGAATATATCCTTCTTCTTTTTCTTCTTCTTCTTCTTCTTCTGATTATTATTATTATTATTATTATTATTATTATTCCATTTTTCATCATATTTCGATTTCTGCTTTGGTCTCACTACCAACCAAGCCTGCGGGGAGACCTAAGGCAGGTCGTGGCGTGTTGTTATGGCTCCATTTCATGTTTTTCTATCTTCCTTATCATCCCCAGCATTACATAGATAAAGTTTTCCTTAGTGTGTGGGCTGTACTTAATGAGACAATTTTTTACTTATTATTATTGTTATTATTATTGAACCAGAAAATAGAATATCAAAGAAAGAAAAACGAAAAGAAGAAGGAGGAGGAGGAGGAGGAGGAGGATATTTTTCATATGCCTCCTAAAAAAAGAGCTCGGTATGACCGCTAAAGCTGCGGCAGTCAGGGTAACAAAGGTAATTGCTGCATCCAGTACCAATGTTGAGGTGGCGACTACAAGTGCTCGGAAATCGCAACACGCTGCATTAATCATCTAATTACAAAAAGTTCTGAGTTGCACGGGCAACGCCGGGCTATCATGCTAGTTATCACTAAAGTGGAAACTAGAAAATCAAAGAAATAAAATTAAAGGAATCGATATTAATGCTAATGACAATAATAATATAACCAGACAAAGAAGGGAATAAGAATAAACAAATAGATAAAATATTAATCTAAACTTATTTATAAATGAAACTTTGTCTGTGTGTGTGTGTGTGTCTGTGTGTGTGTGTCCGTTACCTATAGACTCCGAACCGGCTGAACCGATTTTCTTGAAAATTTACACAATTGTACTATAAGCGTCTGCGAGTGTTCATAGCTAGGTTTTGTGTCGAGGTACCCCCGATAAATGTTGAAAATCGATAATCGCAAAAATCTGGTTACAGAAGGAGTGGTCCAATTTTAATCAAATTTGACAAAGACATAAGAAACGATATTCAGAAGTTTCAAGGTTGCAGTTCTTACAATAGTGCAGAAAATCGATAATATATATATATATATAAGGCAACGACGAAAAAAATTATTTGATATCGATATCAGGAACTCAAAATTTGAATTACATCCATTCATTTTTCTTTCAGTCTACGGTTTCGCTTTAACTGGAAACAATTATTGCTTTTTAGATCTTTCTTGCCAACGTCCAAAGAGTCTGAGCTCCAGGACCATGGATAAGTTTTAAAGCTTTCATTACACCCGAGCAACGCCGGGCTATACTGAAAGTAATATAAAAACGAAAATGAAATTAGCAGGAAGAAGAGACGAATAAACAAATGAAAAACATTTTTTAAGGTTGAAATAATGGAGTAGAAACAAAATAAGTGAAAAGACTAAAGGTAAGCATCGCGTAAAATAAGAAAGAAAGTGTAAAAAAGGGAAAGGAAAAATAAAACCTAATTGGAAGAAAGAAAGAAAGAAAGAAAGAAAGAAGAAAGAAAGAAAGAAAGAAAGAAAAAAGAAAGAAAGAAAAAGAAAGAAAAGAGAAAGAAAGAAAGAAAAAAGAAAGAAGAATAAAAGAAAAAAGAAAGAAAGAAAAGAGAAAGAAAGAAAGAAAAAAGAAAGAAACAAAGTATCGACTCAGTCTTTGACAAAATCCGAAGAAAGACAATGAAATAATCAAATGTGAATGAAAGAAAGAGAAAGCAAAGACGTAAGGATTGAAGGGGAAAAGACAAAGAACACAGACAGATATATATATATATATATATATATATATAGAGAGAGAGAGAGAGAAGAAAAAATTGTATTGATTTAGAGAAAATTCGACAAAGAAAAAGAAAATACATAGATAGGCAGATGCATTTTTTTGAATTTTACATTC
>JBBBDQ010001180.1:1545000-1570000 GCA_037127315.1 Ascarosepion bandense
ATAAGAGGAGCACTCAATGTGCAGTCTATGTGTGTGTGTGTGTGTGTGTGTTTTGGGGTGTAAACCTATATTTTAACGTTATGCTTAAGAATTACATATGCTCTGTTTAATAGATGTAGAATTTTCTTCTTTTTATATCGTTTAGTCTTGGTATCTATCTGTCTATATACGTCTGTTCTTATCTATCTATTTATATATATTTGTCTGTTCGTATATATTTATCTAGGTGTACATCTAGCTAGGTATGTATGTCAGTCAGTTAGTTACCATACGTGACACACGTTTGGCCGATCGTGTCTCTTTCGAGACATGACTGACAAAGTAAACAAATTTTCCGTTGTAGATTGCCATCACAAGCAACCCATAGCTGTAAGAAGAGATAAATTCATTGGTGTTATATTCAGTAATGAATTAGAGCACTCTGGCTATTAAACGTGTATAATGATAATATACACGCTAAAAATTCTGCCTCCTTCTACCGAGCGCCCATAGCTCAGAGGTAGAATCGCCGATTGAAAGCAATTCGGTTGGTTTTCAATCTTGGGTAAAAAGCAATCAGATGTCTAACCGTACTGATGAGCTGTGATACAGCGAAACAGTTCTGTCTGCGGATGACTATATATATATATACATATATATAAATATATATATGTATATACATAGCCTTTGTGATTTGAAAAAGAAATCTCTCTACCGGCGGTTGAGAGCGAGGGAAAATTTATTCGCCCCCAAATCATTTTACTCGACCGGCTCCATTTTCTTAATAGTCGCCTTACGTAAACATAACGTGAATCGCTGACGGAAAACAAAAAATGAAATTTTAATTAAAACTTCGAACGTGTTAGAAAGGATTTGAAATTTTTTAAATAATAATATCAACAAAATTTGTTCTTTCCTCTTAATAATAACATAAACATTTTGATGATAAAACTTTGTTTGTATTAAGTTTGAACCCTTATCATATCATGATATTTTTTTTTTTTGTTATTTTGGCGATTGAGTGGAGGTACCTAAATTCGTAGTTTCTTGCTTTTGTTTGACTTCAACCTCTGTCTTATAGATAATAAAAAAAAACGAAATTTGATTTTCTCAACGATTTTCTATAAAAAAAAAATACCTTGGATAATTTGTTTTTCGGTGTGTGGTTGAAATAAGTATTCGTATCTTTATTTTTTCTTTCAAATGTTCGTTTTTACTTTTCGTAAGCAACCTGGGAGACAGACACATTTTGGCTCCACTATGGAAGCGTTAATTAAACGAATGTTTACACCGACTGGGATGATAAAAGCGAGACAAAATACTTAAATAAGGTCATTGTAAGTCATTCTAAATAACTTGTGAATCTTCAATGGCATACTTTTGTTGGGTTTTTCAATATTTGAAGAGACTCGATTCTTTGCAAGATTTTTAATCCACCGCGAGCGAGTAAAGCAATAATCTTTAATCGTCCAATTAATTTTTTAATCGACTGAGCCGATCGGGTGAGTGAAATCTCAAAGGATATATATATATATATATATATATATATATATATCAATTTCATTTGTAAACGAATTATTACGTGACCAACGTTTCTGCCATGAGTTGTGTCTTCAGGCGATTTTCAATAACTGATTTTACCGTTTACCGTTTTTTTTTTTTTTTTTTTTTTTTAAGAACGCTCTCCTGACGGTGTTTTTTTTTAAAGAACGCTCACGTAACGGTGTTTTTTTTTTCAACACTCACGTGGCAGGGAATTTTTGAACGCGCAATTTTCAAAATTAAAAGAAATTATAACGTTTTCATCCATGGTTGTATGAACCTAAGAGGTATTTTTTAGTATGGTTACACTTAGTAATAATTTCCAATCTTTCATTCAATACTTCATTTTTGTTTAGGAATAGTATAATCTCTAACTTTTCTTTCTGGCACAGTCTACATATTTTGCCACCGTTATATGACTTGGCTATTTTTACTATACTCCACTTTATGACTGTGACTTTTCCATATTTTGATTTTAATTTCCACACGTGGATAGCCAATTTTGTACAGTTTTTTACGTTTTAAAATATATATATTTACATATATTAATTTATATATATATATATATATATATATATATATATATATATATATATATTCAGTGTATCGAAGCAGTAGATAATTTTCTAAACATATACTGTTAAATATAAGAGACAATGAATGTCTATTATGTTTAATCATGAGCCGTTCTAAGATGAACTCGTTGAAGATGTGAGCCGAAAGCTTAGAACCAACTCAATAAAAAATTATCCAAATGTTGGAGAATTTTTGTTTTATTTTCATCTGAAATTAAAGCCAAAATACGATGGCTCATGACTAAACTTAATAGACATTCATTGTCTCTTATATTTAACAGCATATGTTTAGAATATATATATATATATATATATATATATATATATATATATATATATATACTACCGTCCATAATTATAACCCCCCCCCCCGGTTTTTTTCAAACACTCCACCCACATCTGTTGAACAGGTGAAGAGGCTCATCCCTTGTTTCCTGTTTAGGATGTGGTTTCCGGTTTTCTCTTTGCCAATCTTTTCACTCCTACGTAACCCCCTGCACATCAATGGCGTTACCGCCTTGCTCGGGGTGATATGATTAAAAAAAAAAAATTTCATACTACTTTAGTATTTATTGCCAAATGAAAAAAGAATGGCTTTTTTGTTATTATTTCTTTGCAAAATTTTACAAAACAAGGAAGCAAAGATGAACTCGTCCAAACCACCTCAAATTTTCTTCATTCTTTCATTGATGAAACTGCAATATAGCTAATTATTAAACATTTATAAATTCATTTGATGCACATATTATTGTGCAATATTAACAAAAGAACCATTCTATTTTCCTTTACAATTATTCATTTGGCAATAAATACTAAAATATAGTATGAAATACATAATTTTTTAAAACACTGGAGTGGCCTAATGATTATAACCGCTAGTGTATGTTCACACAGTTTATCTCTATACATATGCGTGCATTTGAACGTGTATGTGCATATGTGGGCGCATGCATTTTAGCTGTCGTTATTCTTTCATATATATTTCTGTTGCATTGCCGAGGTGGCAGTACGATACAAGATGATGCGTGCTAAAATATCTACAGCACAATATTCGTGATAATGGATATTAAGTGCAAACAAGACAAACACAGATAAGAGAGAACAACAAAAATTAGGAAGAGAGGAGAGGTTAAATTGTTAGAGTTTCAGAGAGCACAGTCCGATAATAATCGTCAATGACACTCAGAATCTATGACTGATATTAATCTTTATTTATATAGCTATTTAAAGCCACAGACCATTCCATATTTGAGAGCGCTTGAGAGGTGTCAGCTGCTCTACAACAATTTCATTAAAAACGACGGCATAATTTTCCTAACAAAAGTTGATTTTCCGATTTCAAGAAGTTATGTAGTAGTGTCATCTATCACATGTTTAAATACTTTTGAAATTTCTTCTTCATGATCTCATCGTAGACAAGTTGACAGGCCAACGGGTTTCATGATCTCATCGTAGACAAGTGACAGGCCAACGGGTTTCTTCGTTGGCTAAGTGGATGTTCAGTTGAATAATACATTTTAAATGTTCCCATGTTGTATAAGATTTGGATTCCAGGTTTTGATTGTATATTTAGGGCTTCTAATATCTGGTGCCTTCATTTTATTTTCGATTTTTTTATCGATACCTAATATTATATTCTATACGGGTTTTCATCGTTCGAAGAGGCTTTCACATAATATATATATATATATATATATATATATATATATATATGACTTGGCTTTAACATTTCCATTAGCAGAAGGCAGCACATCACATGCATACACAAACACACACACACACATTCGTATTTTTTTATGCTTTTTTATAACCATATCGCCCCAAGCAAGGAATTTTACTGCCACTGTTTTGCAGGGGGTTACATAGGAGGAAAGTTATGAGAAAAGGTGACAGGTTATAGATGGTGTCAGAAAGTGGGTAAGAGAAGGATGATTGTGGCCATAAACCGAGGGATCAATTTATATACTGATTGTAATGTAGAAGTGATCCCCCACTTTAGAGCCACATTATAATAGTATAGACTTTTTTTTATAATCATATCGCCCCAAGCAAGGCATTTTACTGCCACTGTTTTGCAGGGGGTTACATAGGAGGAATGTTATGAGAAGGAGTGAGAGTTTGCAGGGGTGTCAGGAAGAGAGTAGGAGAAGGAAGAGTATACTGATGAGAGTGGGGTGGACGGAGAAAAAAGCATGCGAGAGAGAGAGTTAGTGAGACAAGAGATGACTATTGGCTTTACATTTAAATTTTTGGAGATTATAGCTGTCGGGAAAGTATGCGGAAGGGAATTCACAAGCGGGAATTGCGAGAAAAGAAGCTGGCAGAATAGAATTTGCGTTTACAATTTATTGGTTTCACAATAAAAGGGTGGGACCTAGTTGTTAATCTTGTGGCTCGAGGATATTTATATATAGAGGGCACCAGTGAGCTAAGTTCATCTTTTTCGAATTTTGCTTCTATATCTTGTAATTTTTTAAAGTAATAATAACAAAAGAACCATTCTATTTTCATTTTTTTTTCTGATCCTTTTTATTATTAAACAGTGAAATAAAAAATAATCGGTATGAATTGAGAAGTTCTATTAAACAATTTTTTTCCCTCCGGCAGGAATCGAACCTGCATCACATTTTTATCTCATGGAAACCACTTATAGATCTAGACCGGTTGTTAATAATTTTCACCGTTTAAAGAATTAAATAACAAGAGTAAAAAACTCAAACACGTGAACCCACTAGAAATGACGCTTGCATTATTAAGAAATGTGGGATATAAAACTTCTTTACTTTGAGGATTCGCTTAAAAAATGATGAGTCATGTCGACAGACGTTAACACTTAATATATATTTAAATATAAAGACACTCACACACACGCACACATACTCACACACACATACATACGCGCATACCCATCTGTGCGATGTGTAAATTGCTGCCATACCATATTTTTTAATTCGTAAGCACCTCAACGTGGTGTAATGGTGAGCAAGCTTGTCTCGCTTGAACGTGTTAATAGTGAGTTCGATTCTGACTGGGTACGCTATACTTTCGGACTTGTGCCACATCTAAGTGGCGCTTATAAAATCGACCGTAGTTTAAAATTCGTGCGTACGTTTTGTTTTTGATTTTGTAGACTGCACAGTTTTAGTAGGGTCAGTTGGGCAATGTCTGTGAGAAAAGTGTACCATGACGCAATTCACTTTGCCAGAATACGAAACTGGATGCTCTTCTGCATGGCATTCGCGCAGGAGGCCTAAATACGTGTTTGGGTCCCGCTCTGAATACAGTGCAGAGGATAGAGAAACTGTTGAATGAGACCAATGGTTATTACGCAAGTACATCAATTCGAAAAACCTACTCTGATTGTTCTGATAAGAAGAGAACTTCTGAATTTGTTGCTGGGGGCATCATACTCAATATGGAAGCTTATATCAAGTGCCTTGAGATGATATTTTTACTGCTCAAGGTCAAAAGGGGTGACTGTTGGAAGACCCAGTGTCTGGTAACAAGACTCTTCTATGTCTCACACAAGCGGGAGAACACATTCATGGATGTCTGACAATTTTTACGACTACATCCCTCCCTACTAACTCCCCAGACGCCAACCCACTAATTTTTTATGTGTAGGGCGAAGTTGAGACAGAAACCGACAAAAACTCTTTGTAATACGAGAGATGAACAGAAAACAAAGGTAATGGCAGCATTTGTTAATTTAAACAATGAGGCCGTCCAGAAATTTGCAAAAGATTTCGAAATCGTTCTGGAGGCTGTGTTTGGTGCTCATGGCGGTTATATTGCATAAATGTATTCTTTAGTATTCAATATATTTGTGTAATTTTGATAAGTATAGCTGTTAAGATGAAATGTCAGTGTTATTTTCATTTTTGTGTAATTTAGACAACAATTCGTCTATAAAAATGTACCTTTCTCACTCTGTCTGTCTGTCTCTCTCTCTTCTCTCTCTCTCTCTCTCTCTCTCTCTCTATATCTATATATATATATTACAAAAAAGTGAAAGAACACATAGATTAAAAACCCACTGATCAAGCATTTATTTTTATAAATAGTGCTCGATACAGAGTAGAGCTTAATAATTTAATTTTGTTATTACAATGGTTTATAAAAGCATAACATCACTACGCAAACATTGTCATGTTTCAGAAAAAAAAATGTTTCTCTTCAGGTGATATGTAAAAATAAATGGAGAAATTGATATCTTTTGAAAATATAAGATGAGTTATTTAAATTACAACATATATATATATATATATATATATATATATATATATATATATGAAATTTAACGAAATCCGTTACGAAATGGTTTAACTTCGACATATTTTTAATTTAATTGTTTAAACATTATTTTGAATGGATACTCATATTTGAGAAGACACTCTTTTTTTTTTTTTTAGTAATTGATTTGTAATTGAGCATTATATTTGTATATATCTACCGGCCTGAATAATCGAGAAAGCTTGTTAGGAAAATATACGTCCTCTGGAAGGATTCGAACCTGCGTCCACTAGATAAAACCGTCAGTTGAGATGACGTGTCTTGACCGCTCTCTTTCTCCCTTTTTTATAATCTAATGGGATAAGATACAACCCAAAATGCCAAATACAGGTGGGGGATAACAGAATCAAACAAGTCCAAGAATTTAAGTACCTAGGAAGTGTTCTAACAGGAGATGGAAAGTGCGACACGGAGATCCGAAGGCGAATTGGCATGGCAAAGGACGCGTTCCAGAAGATGAGCAAAATACTAACACACAGGAAGATCTCAATAGAAACGAAGAAAAGAGTGCTAGACTGCTACGTGATGTCAGTTCTTCAGTACGGCTGTGAATGCTGGACAATATCATCGAAAATGAGGAAAAAACTGGAAGCGGCCGAAATGTGGTTCTACAGAAGGATGCTACGGATATCGTGGACTGAGCATACAAGCAACGACGAAGTGTTAGAAAGAATGGCAACAAAAAGGAAATTGATGCTGAGCATCAGGAAGAGACAACTGAAGTTCATGGGACATGCAATGAGGAAGGAGAGCCTGGAGAACCTGATACTGACTGGTCAG
Organism: Ascarosepion bandense; assembly: GCA_037127315.1. Classification (NCBI taxonomy): domain Eukaryota; kingdom Metazoa; phylum Mollusca; class Cephalopoda; order Sepiida; family Sepiidae; genus Ascarosepion; species Ascarosepion bandense. Next base: position 1,552,170 of record JBBBDQ010001180.1, read on the forward strand.
ATAGAAGGAAGGAGAGACAGAGGAAGGCAGCGGATAACATATCTGCAGAGTCTGATCAGGTGGATGACGGAACGGGGGTTGCCAGGAGCAACAGGAGCAAACATACTAAGAGCCACAAGGGATAGGGAGACGTGGAGATCCATGATCGCCTACGTCCTGAAGGGACAGGGCACATAGAAGAAGAAGAAGAATGGGATATGTTAAGTAGAATTGAAATGAATTGAAATCCCTTCCTTATTTTGCCAATATCCTTTCCGTCATTTTATAACAAAACGATATCAAGGACTGTTTTTTATTACGCTTCAGTCAGTTAAAGTGCCATACGTGATACACGCTTGGGCGATCATGTCTCCAAAGAGACATGACTGACTGGGCAGAAGATTATCCCGCAGTAGGTTGCCATTGCTTTCTGCGGTAGACTGGTTGCCGACCAAGGCTATAGAACCCAATCTATCCTGCTATTTAACCCATAACTGGAAGGAAGAGACGGATTAATACCTTTCCCAAGGGTATTTGCGCGTAAATGAATACAATGGATTCAACTGGAATTCGAACTCGGCTCCCCGTACGCTTCACAACGTTGAAAAACCCTTGCCGGATTTCCATCTAAGAAACAGTTAGCATTACTAATACTGAAGAATGTAAATTTGAAGCTTTTTAATTGTTTTAAACTAAATGATTTGTTAATGTAAACTGGAGTGTGTAGTGTTTCGGTTTATTTATGTGAAAGAAACGCGCACAAAATATTCACATAATCATGTAACCAGCGGCGGCAAATAATTTACAGTTTATTTATCTTTTGCGTGATATTTTTTTATTTTATCTGACAGATTCCGGCTATGTCTTGAGGATTTTAGATTCTCCAGGGACTAAAAATCATTGCTTGAAAACAGGTTTTAGTCACATTAAGATGCAGAGACCAAAATGAAGACGCTAAATTAAAAAAGTTTTGATTAATTAATGTCCTTTGGCAATGAATGCGTTGTTCGCATTGCGAACTTCTTTTTCTCTGGCAATGAATTCACAAAATGAAGATCAGGATATTAGTGATAAGCAATAGAATTTCGAATTAACTCTTAAATCACGTTAACAACATTAATGCCAAATTGGCGCGTATAAAATACCATTCTTTTCGCATGCTTCATAAAAAATTACATCTATCCTTAAATAAACAAATATATTTCGAATCTTGTTATAAAAATGTTCGTTTATATCTTTCAGTACATTTGTTCGTTCTATTTGTAAAAAAAAACAAACAATTTCATTTCATTGTAGGAAGAAATTTTTAGAACTCAGTAAAATAATAAGAATGAAAAACGTTTTTTACATTTCTTGATGAAAAAGCCAAAATTATTTTGCTTAAATCTTTCGTTAACGTAACTTTCTTAAGGCTCAGCAAAAAACAGAATCAAAATAAAAATTGAAAAGAACAACTGATATGAAAAAAGGAACTGAAGACATTTTAAAAAATTATTAAATGATTTGTACGACCAGAAAATTTTCGATAAAATAAAAAAAAGAATTAAAAAATATTCCACTTACCGGAAGTGAATGAGAGTTCACAACCGGAAGTTATCCACCCAACCAGTCCACAGCCAGACGGCAACGGTGGAAACGCGGGAGTCACTTTTTCCTTGGGATTGTCCTAAAAATAAAGAGAAAAATATGCAATTATTAAATATTTTTAAATCGTGAAACAATTTGAAACAATTGTTAGCTAAATTTAACGAGTAGAAACATCATAGACAAAGAATTCACTTTCAACCTGAGAAATCCGTCTGACATGAACAACCTCTCATCTATTAAGTCACTCAACGAGAGTTGGTCACAACAAAAGGCGTACTAATAAAAAATTTCTGCTTCTTTTACATGAAGTATTACCACAATTATCATTAATGTTTGAAACTTCACTTTTACTGCTATTTTTACAGACATATATCATGGCTATGGAAAATGGTAGATAGCTACATGAGGCTATATTCTTCTCTATCACTCGAATATGTGAACACACATCCATTCCAGACTTTGGAACGTTTACAATATAAACGATTCACTGGATATCTTACATTTTCTATAAGTTTTTTTCCTTGTTAGAGTGCTAAGTAGAAATTTATTTTTTACCTTTGGAATATGAAAGAAATGAGTCTGATTCGACTTCTTTGAAATATCATGGTGTCTGCTATCTAAAGGTCGGAACGGACTGAATTAAAGAATTTTCAATGGAAACAGGGATAATGTGGCTATAGATTAGCAATTTTGGGCCCGTAAGAATGTAAATTTGAAGCATTTTAATTGTTTTAAATTAAATGATTTGTTAATGTAAACTGGAGTGTGTAGTGTTTCAGTTTATTTATGCGAGAGAAACGCACACAAAATATTCAAATAATCATGTAACTGGCGGCGGCAAATGATGCCAAATTGCCGCGCATAAAATACCATCCTTTTCACTCACAGCTACGCACGTTAAAAGTTGAAAATTAAAGAAATAAAAAAACTAGCCACAAATATACATGAATGACAAAGTAACTGTTGTCGATCTTAGTCGCCAGATTGTAGAGTGGATTATTTTTGCCGTCATTAGATCGGACTGAAAAGTAAGTAACAGTCTCAAACTGACTAGATTATTTCATACTAGCAGTATAGCCCAGCGTTGCTCGGGTGTAATGAAAGCTTTAAAACTAATCCATGGTCCTGGAGCTCAGACTCTTTAGACGTTGGCACGAAAGACTAAAAAGCAATAGTTGTTTCCAGTTAAAGCGAAACCGTAGACTGAAAGAAAAATAAATGAATGTAAGTCAAATTTGGATTTCCTGGTATCGATATCAAATAGGTTTTTTTCGTCGTAAACTGAATTTTGAAAGCTAAATAAGTCCTCTGAGTAAATGGTATCATGGCTGAGACTAAGAACTACAATTATACCTATTTAGAGCCAAACCCGAATCAAAAACTAAAGTAAAAGTGCTGAAAAAATACAGACATACAGGCAGATAAACAGACACACACACAAAAAACATCTTGCCTTATATATATATATATATATTAGCGATTTTCTGCACTATTGTAAGAACTGCAACCTTGAAACCTCTGAATATCGTTTCTTATGTCTTTGTCTATGAGTGTATCAAATTTGATTAAAATCGGACCACCCCTTCTATAACCCGATTTTTTTCGATTTTCGATATTTATCCGGGTTACCTCGACACAAAACCTAGCTAAGAACACTCGCAGACGCTAATAGTAAAATGGTGTAAATTTTCAAGTAGATCGGTTCAGCCGTTTCGGAGTCTTTAGGTAACGGACACACACACACAGACAAAGTTCCATTTACAAATAAGTTTAGATACATACTGAAAGTTACAAACTAGTTTTCCCCCATTGAGATGTTGGTTGTAGAATTGATCAGTTTTAAGGTTTCGATCATTTTGATTATTGGAAGTGCGCTTATAAACTGTGGTGGTCTATTTATGTTCTGAGAACATTCCAAGAGAAATAGTTAATTAAAAGCAGAAAGAGGAAAGGATCTAGAGCAGCGATTCACAAACTTGGGGAAATTTCTGTTGATAATGTCCACCATAATTTATGGATATAGAGTAACCTCGAGGCACGTAATCTGTTTAATGAAACACCGTCAAAGATTAACACTCCCAAACCAGACACTGTCTTGAATCGGATTTGAACTCGAATAATCGGAAAAATATGGCCGCCATTTATACACGTCGCATTGAGGTTCCTGAATGGTTAAACCTTATATTGATGAAATATAAAATGGGTTGTCCCATGGGGTCTGCACAGTATATACATGTACCAAAATAGAGTCCAACAATTTCCCCTGGGAGGAAATTTGAAGCAACTAGTAGGAAAATAATTACACTAATTACTAAATAAATAAATGTCAGATGGATTTTCTCATGTCCGAAAAAGAGAAAGAGACTAACCCTGATATTTATACACTGGTGCACAAGAAGCACCATCACCCTTCTCACTAATTTAATTCTGAAGTAGAAGAGCAAACAAAAGTTCTTTTATTTGTTACTAATCGCTCTCTATGGCTATGCTTAGTTGTTACTAACTGCTCTCTATCCACTTTACTCTGTAACTATAAGTTTATCAGTATATTTGTACATTTGAAAAATAAATTAGTAAATAGTCTCAGTGTGTTTTAACTGCTCATTCTCTCATACACATGAAGGGGGAAATCTGGATGGTTGAACTGAGTGTAGGGGTAAATGACAGAAAAAGTTTGGGAGTCATTAATCTAGAAGATAACCTTGTACGGACGCACGCATTGATCTAATGGGCTTCAGATAACTGGTTATCCATGGGCTTATCTGAGAGAAAAGACTTGCGAATTACGTAAACTCTACCAGCGATTACACAGCTGTGGAGATTGTGAAGCAAATAGCCATGCTATACCTGGTCAAAAGCCTTTGGCAACTCAATTCGGTGTTGCCACCCGAGTAAAATTCAAGTTTGCGAATGGTGATTTTCCAGAGAGGCGGGCAAGTTCTCTCCTTTCAAAAGAGTGGCGTAACAAAATATTTCTACACTAGTCTCTGTTTAGATTCGTATTTCGAAGTTGGGCTTAGTTAATGCGTAAAATATCCCCAACTTTGAAAAATGAGGAAAGGAAGAGGATACAGAGTAGGGACGAAAGGTGGATTTTAAAAAAAGATCTGTCAAAGGAGAGATCATTGGATTAATGTTCGAGACAAGGAAGTCGATCTTTATTACAAACACCTGGGACTTAAATTCACCAAAACAAACTGAGGTATTAAAGTCTAACCATCACATTTAATGACCATGTAAGTATCTGCTCAAAGAATTCGATACGCGTAGAATTCAACAACAAAAACAACAGCAACAACAACAACAACAACAACAACAACAATAATAATAATAATAATAATAATAATAATAATAATAATAATAATAATAATAAAATAAGTAGAAATAAAAACGAAACAGTACAAATAATCCCATATGATGCATGTTGATTGACTAAACGAAGGCAAATCGATTAACGATTTTTGAAAATAGAGAAAAGGAAAGCAAATTATTTCTTCAAGACTTGTTAGGGTATTTCTTGTTTTTGTTCAGTTTAAACAAATTTAGACTTGATAAATTTTGCCTAATTTAACTTAATTGCATTTGTAACATTTTTCAATCACTGAGGTTCTTTTTTTCTATATCCATTTTATAACTTTTTTGATTTGGTTTTGTTTTCACGAGATAAAACGCTGATTCATTCGTGCGAAAAAACAAAACAAAACCTCTTGTGGCCATCGAAGCACGAAGTGTTGAATGGCATCAAGTCGGTTTGTCTTGGAGTTCATTGGCTGTAGGCTGTGTTTTAAACTAATTACTCAGCTGCAGTGCAGTGGATATCGACTTGGAACGACAAATCTGGAAGCCGAGTTCCAATACCAGTTGAATTTCTTGCATTCACTTACGCACAAATACCCTCGAGAAAGGTATTAATCCGTCTCTTCCCTCCAGTTATGGGTTAAATAATAGGCCAGATTGGGTTTTATAGCCTTGGCTGGCAACCAGTTTACTGAAGAAAGCAATAGCAAATTACTGCGGGATAATCTTCTGCCCAGTCAGTCATGTCTATTTCGAGACATGATCGCCCAAAGTGTGTAACACGTATGGCACTTAACTGACTGACTAACAAACACACACACTCACATATACACATATAATGGCTGGCCACTCGTCTAACAGAGCCGCTACCTAATCCCCATTTCCGACACCTGCTCAGGCACACTCATGTTTATTCAACGCCCACAGATCCCACCTGTGGTTTATACTGCAATTATACTTAGTGAACCGTAGTTACAGTTTCTGGGAGAGGGCGCGTTAACCGGCGTGAACACTCGGTTTTCACGATGACTTGTGATCTCGAGCTAGCTCCACCATCAAAGGAAAAGTCTACTGAATCTCACAAGGCTTGAGTAAACCCTAGGCATGGCTTTCAGGCACTTTCTAAAGGTGCTGCACGCTGAGATTGCCTCCTTCAGATCGATATCATCAAGAATCACTTTCCCGAGGAATCGACCATGGTAAGATTCGAACCCGGGCTTCATGATCAAAAATCGAACGTTCCAACCACGCGCCAAATATACATACACAAATATATACAGGGTGTATAAAAATGTTTTTACAAACATTGGCGGCGGGTTCCACATAACAAAACATATGTCCGACAGCCTGCAGAATGAGTTTTTCGTGGTCAGGCGTACGAGAGAATCTCGGTTTCCCCGATCCATGGTTTGTGGTGCTATCGATCTTGTCTCAGTAACGAGATGGTAAATAGCAGCAGAGGTTGGATGAATCGGGTGCCTTTCGCCCCTCGGCCGTCCGGCTGGGGTCCAAAACAGACCAGCTTAGACTGATTCTGAACCTATCTACCGCGGTGGATAGGTAATATTTGACCAGTACCTGGGAGTACGCGCTCAGGTTCCCCACATTAAAAAAGACCTTGTGTCACATCTCTCTCAAGTGGGGGAGAAGAGTAAATATCCTCGGGCTTCCGGCTGGGTCCGAAATAACCCGGTCTTTTAAGGCAACCGTGCATCCACGCGTCAATTATCACTCGCGTGACCATATGTAAAATCATATGCTCACGATATGAACATCCTGACATTGTTAAACAAAACACTTCTCAGTTAACGCATTGTTACACACGTTAAAAGTTGAAAAATAAATAAATAAAAACTAGCCACAAATACACATGAATGATAAATTTTGTTGCGGAGTTGTGGCGAAACTTCGCCGAAAAGTGAAGTGACCGGTTTGTGCCGAACTATGACAGGGAACAAGAAAGTCGGTTCAAAACAGTGCATTAGTATAAGAAACAAGATATTACAAAGAAAGTGTGAATAAATATTAATATAAAAATAAGTAAGTCCGAAGGTATTTTCACGCTGCCTGACTAGTAGCTGTCGTTAGTTGCTCTCAAGAGTAATGTGAATGTAGCAGACTAGGTTGGAATTTGAAATTGGCTAACTGAAGTTACACTATCTGCGCATCACTTTTTTTTCAATTAAAGTAGATAGATCTATCTATCGCCCGGTTCACACTCCACCCACGTCTATTGAACAGGTTAAGAGTCTTCCCCTTGTTCCCTGTTTAGGATGTGGTTTCCTGCTTTCTCTTTTCCAATTTTCTCAACTTTTTTTTTCAATTGGAGTAGATAGATCTATCTATCGCCCGGTTCACACTCCACCCACTTCTATTGAACAGGTTAAGAGTCTTCCCCTTGTTCCCTGTTTAGGATTTGGTTTCCGGCTTTCTCTTTTCCAATCTTTTCACTATTACGTAGCTCCCTGCACATCAGTGGCGTTACCGCCTTGCTCGGGGTGATACGATTAAAAAAAAAAGAAGTACTTGACCGCTTGTAACTGCGGTATTTATTGGACTTTCTACTTAAAGCAAAATGTGGCACAAGGCCTTTTTAATATGGGTTATCCGGGCCGAAATATCCTGTCTAATTTTTCCCAGACGAGACTCTACGCTTCAGCGGAGCCTCGACTGGGTTATTAATCTCCGCCCGAAGACAGAGAGTTCGACAGTGCGCCAGGCAGTTTCTGGGCGTAACTGCGCTTTGGATGTCACGCTGGTAATTTATATGTAGCAAGAGGAAGAGTTCATTCCTCGTAGGAGGGCACCATTACAGTAACTTAGTCTACACAACACAATCTACAGTAATTTTTTTAAAACGAAGGATATGCGTACATATGTTTATATGGACTTTTGTTTTATTTGGTGTGAGGAAACCGCTCCCATATATATATGATATATATTGATTTATTTTATTTTTATCTAATTTTATCTTACTTTATTTTGTTTTACTGATTTTATTTATTTTCTTATTCTTCCTATTAACTTTATAAAGCAACAAACTTGCGATCAGATATTCGAGGAAACTCAAACGTAAAAACCACAAATTTATTCGCCTGAAGAGAGTCAATTTTAGACTCGAAACACGTGTAGCGCCACAAATACCATTATGGACAATTAATGTTTCATAACATGTATAATTACAAAAACAATAAATATACACTTTAAAGAAAACGTTCACGGCTTCTCACACTTTTTATTCTATATATATATATATGCTCTCAGTACGATTGAGCTCTCTGGAGAAGAGAATTTTGAAAACAGTTTCCACTTCTGCTATATGCGTGACTCTTCAGAAATGAATTGAGTTCTCTGACTGGCGTGTGTATACACTGCTTATATACAAGACGTTAAAATTTCCCTTCTCTGATTCCATGCGTCGATGACTAAGGGACTGACACCAAATCGGTCGAGTTTCTCTTTTCCAATCTTTTCACTCTTACGTAGCCCCCTGCGCATCAGTGGCGTTACCGCCTTGCTCGGGGTGATATGATTAAAAAAAAAAATCGTTATCTTCTGTCGTCGTAATTGGTGTTCTTTTATTGATTGCTCACTTTCTTTAGTAATATTTCTTTTTCTCATATTCTCTCACATTCGGAAACCACTTGCGTCTTAATGGCTTTATGCTCTTGCTTGGTGTGAAAAAGATTAAAAAAAAGATAGAGTGATAAGAACATTTCGAGATTATGTAGGAATTAAAAGATAGAATAAGTTAGATAAAAAAGGACAGAGTTTTAAGTTGAGAGAAATGTGGGGGCGCAGACGGGCAGGCAATCTGGTTCCTTTTTGGTGGGGAAGACGATAAGGCCAAAGTTCTTTCTCAACCCTTTGGACAACCAGCCGTCGTTCACAGCATATAAACATTCGTCATATAAACAGAAAACACCGACGAAGACGTTGCCAGTTGTCTTTGTATATATTCAAGTGGCTAGAAATGAAAATCTAAACCTTCAAATCAAAGAGACCTAAATCAAAAAGGGTAATTCGAGGTGATATGGATAAACAATTCTAGTTCCCACTTATCTTGCAGAGATTATGTTTCCCCTCATCTGATTTTAATGATTTCCATTTTAATTCAAACATATGGACCCTAAAAGTTAGCCGACATTCTCTGATGTCAACCGGAAGATAAAAATCTAACGTTCGTAAGCATCTGATAAGAATCCGAAACTACATTTTCCAAACTAAAAAAAACAACAACAAAAAAAAAATGATTCACTTCTGGGCTCCATCAAATTACCATCAGTCGAATCGAGGGTATGTGGTTTTTGTTCTTTTGATCGTTTGATCTCATTCTTGCGAGGCTGTAAGTGGTTCTCTCACCCCATCGTTGTAGGTTAGGCTTTTATATAACATCTTCCCATCCGTCTTTTTTTTTTGGATATAGCTTAAGTTCAGCTGGGTTCATTTATTTTAACTCTGTGAAGGTGGCACTTATTAGACGTGAAGGTAGGAACTAAAGAATAAACACTTAAAATGATGACTTTCGACTCGCTACACGAGTCTGACCATTGACATGTTTTCCATCTCCTTGTATTTGAATGTTCAGAGTAATCCATCTACTAGACCGGTTACCAGCTCGGATATAAAAAAAAAACTAGACTGTCGTACTATTTAACCCATAGGTGGAGGTATGCATATTTATCCCCATAGATAGAAGCAGTAACTTTATAGCATTGGGAAAGAGACTGAATCCACAATGCTAGGTCAGGACCAATAATATTGCTGGTCTCTAAATGATAGTAAGAGGACTGGACCATATGAGGCCTCATCAGTCAAAGCATGGATGAACGGTAAACTTAAAAATATGTAAAATAGATTCTGGAGAGAAAAATTGTCTACTACAACATAGTAAACAAGACCTAGCAATTGATTAAATAGAGAATTTCCATTTTATGTCAGCCGAGAATATTTTATCTATATATATATCTTCGAGGTTAGCATCAGCCATGTTGAATGAAGGTAGAAAAGGATCTCTCAGATAATTAATAGACAGCCGTTTTATTTTGGAGACGCTGAAAATAACAAGCCATTCTATGTCTTATTTTTTTAATCATTTCACCCCAAGCAAGGCAGTATCGCCACTGATGTGCAGGGGGCTACATAAGAGAGTTAAAGTTTTAGACAGGAAAAGAATGAAGAGAAAGACGAACCAGCTACAGGGGGTGAAAGAGAAAGGGCAACAGACGTGAGCACAGGATTGAAAACAGTCACGAAGGTAGAGAGAAAGAGAAAGAACAAGATACATGGGGTGATGTAGAAAGAACTGGAGTTAAGTGGATAAGAGATGGGAATTGACTTTGCATTTAAATTCCTGGAGGTTTTAGCCGTCAGGAAAACAAGTATATGGAAGGGAGTTCCACAGGCGGGGAGCGCGAGAAAAGAAGCTGATGAAGTAGAATTGTCACCTGCATTTGGTTGATTTAACTGTAAAAGGACGGGACCTTGTTGTCAATCTGGTTGCACGAGGGGGGCACCAGTGACCTAAGTTCGTCAGAGCAGAAGCCATGAAAATATTTGTAGAAGAGACAGAGGGTAGCCACGTCTCGCCGATGAGAAAGTGGCTGGAGTCGAGGTCGGGACCAATCACATTACAGATTCTCTTTAGGAGCCTGTCGAGAACACTGAGACGAACCCAGGGTCGCCTGACCAGATATGACAGCAGTATTCCATGCAATGTTGGATGGTTGATTTGTATATGTGCAAGATGGGTTTAAGCGGAAAAAAACTTCCTGGCTCGACACAGTGCCCCAACCTTCCTAGCAGTGGATTTAGCTATTGATTCAATATAGTGATTCCACTTCAGGTCGAAAGAGAGGGCGAGGCCGAGGAGGCGCAACAGACTTTCGTTTATTACATCAGCTGCTAATTTGACGCTATCAAACAGATCAGACTTGCTGAGACAGGAGTAAATGGTTGTGTCATCAGAATAGATACCAAGCGCTCATATTTTTTTCATATTCAGTATCCTCCCCGATTAAGTTGCTTTATTGTCTTGCCTGGGGTGAAATGATAATAAAAAATGTTTAATATGCAAGTAATAACAGAAAAAAAAATTACCAATATCGGCTTAGGTTGGGGCGCTCTCCACATGTGTTCTACTATAATGAACTATTCCAATCACTACATAAAATAGTAGTGGGAAGACCTCGAGGTTCAGTCACGAATAACCAGTCTCGAGAACGAGTCAGCCGACTAACAAGTCAGTCGAGTATTTCCGGTAGTGAACCGGAAGTGTACTATTATCAGACTCTTACGACGATACATGCTACTAAACCCTTGTTCCTGTATACTACTAACAATCTCTTTTGTAAATACTATTTCTCCTGGTAATATATCAATTTACTACATTTCCGTTGTTGGTATTTATTTACTCAATAATTCTGTTACGCACAACATAACAGAGTCCTATTACAAAGGACTGAAACGTAGCAGAAACGAACTGGGAATTTTATCTTTTTTTTAATAATCATATCGAACCAAGCAAGGCATTCTACTGCCACTGTTTTGCAGGGGGTTACATAGGATGAAAGTTATGAGAAAGAGTGACAGGTTACAGGAGGTGTCAGGAAGTGGGTAAGAGAAGGATGAGAATACTGATGAGAGTGGAGTAGACAGAGAAAGAAGCATTAGAGAGAGAGAGAGAGAGAGAGAGAAAGCGAGAGAGAGAGGATGCAGGTCAATGTGATAGGTGATGACTATTGGTTTTTAGATTTTTATTATTGGAGATTGTAGCTGTCGGGGAAGCAGGTAAACGGAAGGGAATTCCACAGGCGGGAAGTGCAAGAAATAAGCTGCTTGAGTAGAATTTGCGTTTACATTGTAGTGGTTTCACAGTAAACGGTTGGGACCTAGTTGCTAATCTTGTGGCTCGAGTAAGTTCATATATAGGGGTCACCAGGGAGCTAAGTGCATTGAAGCAGAAACCGTGAAAGTATTTGTAGAAGAGACACAGGGAAGCCACATTAAGTCGGTGAGAAAATGACTCTATCTGAGCAGCTAAGGCGGGATCTTTTTGTTTTCTAGATCAGGGATAATTAAACTGTTTGCAGAGGTTGAAGTTACAACCCGAAAGGAACAGATGACGGAAGTTACTATCGACGAATGCAGGCAAACATCTGGGATTAATTGAGAAACGCTACGACATGCAGTCGGTCATCATATCTCAAAGACGTGGAGATTACATATTTTACTTTAAACATACCTCTTTGACATATGAGGTGGCGCCAGTCGTATAGTTACTGGAATCACTTCATGGCAAGAAACCTAAAAGAATATAAACCCACACTTAACGACATGTACATAAATTATTTTATGGTATATTTAGATAAGTTATCGCATTATTATTCTGACAGCTATATCTTTGGCATAATTAAAGTTAGGTTTCATCGCTACTAAGCAGATAGTCAGACTATGGTCATTTCTGTTGATACTGTGGATGCATTAATTAGACTGTTTATTCTCACACATTCGTGATGTTTGACTAGTATAATTTTCAGTGTAGTATCAGTTGCTTTACATCGTAAATACTCTGTACTTCAATCCATGTCCATCAGTAGAGAGGAAGAATTGAGAAAAAAGCTCTCGACGAGATTGAAAGAATGCGTATACTCTCCCATTTTCGACCTATCTATATCATTCTATTCATATCTACTTATCTATCTGTCTATCAATCCAAATCTATCTATCTATCTATCTATCTATCTATCTATCTATCTATCTATCTATCTATCTATCTATCTATCTAATCTTTTCAATCTTTTCATTATCTATCTATCTATCTATCTATCTATCTATCTATCTATCTCATCTATCTATCTCAATCTTTTCATATCTATCTATCTATCTATCTATCTATCTATTTCAATCTTTTCGTATCTATCTATCTATCTATCTATCTATCTATCTATCTATCTATCTATCTATCTATTTCAATCTTTTCGTTATCTATCTATCTATCTATCTATCTATCTATTTCAATCTTTTCGTATCTATCTATCTATCTATCTATCTATTTCAATCTTTTCTTATCTATCTATCTATCTATCTATCTATCTATTTCAATCTTTTCGTTATCTATCTATCTATCTATCTATCTATCTATCTATCTATCTATCTATCTATTTCAATCTCTTCGTTATCTATCTATCTATCTATCTATCTATCTATCTATCTATCTATCTATCTATCTATCTATCTCAATCTTTTCATTATCTATCTATCTATCTATCTATCTATCTATCTATCTATCTATCTATCTCAATCTATCTATCTATGTATCTATCTATCTATCTATCTATCTATCTATCTCAATTTTCTTTTCATATCTATCTATCTATCTATCTATCTATCTATCTATCTCAATTTTCATTATCTCATCTATTTTCATATCTATCTATCTATCTATCTATCTATCTATCTATCTATCTCAATCTCTTCATTATCATATCTATCTATCTATCTATCTATCTATCTTTAATCTATCTATCTATCTATCATCTATCTATCTATCTATCTATCTATCTATCTATCTCAATCTTTTCATTATCATATCTATCTATCTATCTATCTATCTATCTATCTATCTATCTATCTATCTATCTATGTAAATGTGATTATAATTATACTCGTCTCGAAAACCTTCCTGGAAAACACGGAGTTGTAATTGTAGGAATAAAAATAGTTGTCCCTTCCAGGGTAGATGTCTGCAGGAATGCGTAGTCCATCAAGTTAAAATCTATATGAATACGGAGGATACTAACTCCCAAAATATATGTAGGAGCTACATAGGAAAAGTTGAAAAAAGATATTATAATCACACAAGTAGTTTGAATAACGAAAAAACTAAGCATAGTACTGCATTATCCACTTAAGTATGAACTATTAAGCAAGAAATAAATAAGGACCCAATCTTGAAATGGGAAATACTGAAGAGATGTCCTAAATACAAAGCTAGCCAGGAATTTTGTAGACTATGTACTTAAGAGAAACTAGCTATAGCTTTGTATAAGCAACCGACAAACTTACTGAATTCTAAGACTGAAATCCTGAATAAATGTAGGCATAGGAAGCCCTGGCTATTAGATTAGGCCAATCTATCGTGGTTTAGTACGTTTTCGTTTTCGTTTTCGTCTTTGTCTTCTTCACCCCGCCTCTGAAAATTAAAAATTAGAAGTAATAAAATTGCTAACCTCCCCGTCCCTTGTGTTATGTAGGTTCTTAGATTTTCTGGTCACGTGTGTTGTCTTAATTACCTTTTTATATGTCGTTTTTTCTTTTCCTCTTTAGCCAGCTTTCCCTGACGATCCGTTTAGGAGGAACCTAGGTAGGTTTGTCTGGCTCATTAGGTGCTATCTATCTATCTATCTATCTATCTATCTATCTATCTATCTATCTATCTATGTAACTTCAACGAAACGTAAAGTTTAAAATTATTTTTGAAAAATGAAAAATATTTCTTGAAGATTTTAATTTTAGTTTTAATTTTAAACTAATAGATGAAATCTAATATATTTTTAATAAACAAAAGACTGATCTGTATTTTTAACCGAATTCAAATTGGCTGATTTTCAACATGTTTACAAATTCTCTGAGTACAATGTAATTCTCTTTATTAAACAAATCTTAGAAAAGTAAAATATACATTTCTGAAACTTTATTTGAGGGCAATTATCTGATTTAACTACAGAGGTGTGTCTTTTTATGAGGTTTTGACAGATCTATTGACAACCTGATGTTTGGAAATTTAAATATTTGTTTTCTAAGGGGATATATCTGTAAAAATTACCAGACGAATATAACATGAGCGCTATTTTCATATAATTTTTCACTAACTAGTAATATTAAAAAAAGGAAAATAGACAAAGACATAAGAAACGGTATTCAGAAGTTTCAAGGTTCAAGGTTGCAGTTCTTACAATCGTGCAGAAAATTCGATATTGATACCAGGAAATCAGAATTTGACTTATATGCATTGATTTTTCTTTCAGTCTACGGTTTCGCTTTAACTGGAAACAACTGGAAACAACTATTGCTTTTTAGTCTTTCGTGCCAACGTCCAAAGAGTCTGAGCTCCAGGACCATTTTAAAGCTTTCATTACAGCCGAGCAACGCCGGGCTATACTCCTAGAATGAATGAATAGCGCGTTCGATTTTCACTTAGAGCTCTGTACATGCGACCTTGTGTCAGATCTAAACTACGACTTGTAAATCCTTAGAGCAATGTCAATTTAACCGTTGCGTGTGAAATTATTAAATAAGAATTTGTATCTTGCCGTAAATAAAATGAAACACTGAAAGATATACAGGTAAAACACATTCACATTAGTATTGTAAAGTGAGCCGTTATAAGCGAACGAGTGTCGTGTGTACGCATGCGCAGGAACATGCGCTTTAACGATAGAAACGTAGACACTTGTACTCAAATAAAAAGATTGATGTTTGGGATGCAATTTCTATGGTAAAGAAGTCATTCTGAAGGAGAGCGGGAGAGAGATAAAGGAATATTTTGAAAGAAATATTTTTAATTCACAAGAAAAAGTCAAGATCGTGAAGACGTGAAGCTTTACTTCTTAATTAGGGACTGACTGCAAACGATACACTCGACCTTCATCCTATAAGATAAAAATATGTGATAGCAACAGTTTTTTAATGAATAAAACATTTTTTCCTTTTCAAATTTAAGAGCTGTAACGAAGTTAATTAGGATGTGCGTTGTAGTGTAATGAATTCAGAACGAGAAAACGGAGAGCCGAGTTCGAATTCCAGTTGAATTCACTTTTTCTTCTTCTATGTGCCCTGTCCCTTCAGGACGTAGGCGATCATGGTTCTCCACGTCTCCCTATCCCTTGTGGCTCTTAATATGTTTGCTCCTGTTACACCTCGCAACCCCCGTTCCGCCATCCACCTGATCAGGCCCTGCAAATATGTTATCCGCTGCCTTCCTCTGTCTATTCTTCCTTCTATCTGTCCAGTCAGTATCAGGTTCTCAAAGCTCTCCTTCCTTATTGCATGTCCCAGGAACATCAGTTGTCTCTTCCAGATGCTCACTATTAATTTCTTTTTAATTGCCATTCTTTCCGACACCTCATCGTTGCTTGCATGCTCAGTCCACGATATCCGCAGCATCCTTCTGTAGAACCACATTTCCGCTGTTTCAAGTTTTGTCCTCATTTTCGATGATATTGCCCAGCATTCACTGCCGTATTGAAGAACTGACATCACATAGCAATCCAGCACTCTATTCTTTGTTTCTAGTAAAATTTTCCTGTGTGTTAGTACTTTGCTCATCTTCTGGAATGCGGCCTTTGCCATGTCAATTCACCTTCGGATCTCTGTGTCGCACTTTCCATCTCCTGTTAGAATACTTCCTAAGTATTTAAATTTTTGTACTTGTTTGATTCTGATATCTCCCACTTGTATTTGGCATACATGCAAATATCCTTGGGAAAAGTATTAATTCGTCCTTTCCTTTCAGCTATGGGTTAAATAACAGGACAGATAGAGTTCTACAGCCTTGGTTGGCAACCAGTCTACTGCAGAAAATAATTGCAATCTACTGCGGGAAACTCTGCCTACACAGTAATATCTCTTCTTTCAAGACATGATCACCCAAATGTGTATCAAGTATACCACTTAATTAACTGAATGAAGTTAATTAGTTTAATTTGTGCAGAAAAAGTGAGATGCTTAAGCAGCAATAGGTATATAAAAAACTAGAAAAAAATCATTGATATATTTTATTCGTAACGTCAGGGAACGTTAATGGCGACAATATACAGTTCAGATGGAAAAGAGTGACGAAAAGATAAATGTCATGTCAAGTTAAATTACATGTTTTAGTTAACAAAACCATATCTTATGGTTAAAAGAATTGCTGTTTAAGCTTATGCTTTAGCAGAACAAATTTCATGTGAATGGCAAGAGACATTTCGAAATTGGTTCTAACACGTTAAACAAAATATTGAAAAACATTTTAGTGTACCCTAGAGAGAACGAGAACAAGTAAAAGAAAACAAATCTTATTTTAAACTCATACTTGATACCTGTAATTTGCGAAAACTTAACAGGCACACCGCCATGTTGGCTGTTTTAAAATCACGTAAAGTAATGCTTGTAATCACGTCGGAAAGGGACGCAGATGTGGTTGTAGTGTTTTTATTTACAAATGTCTTACCACTTACAATCAATAGGCGCATCAATAAGTCCGTCGCCTCAAAATAAACAAAAGGTATATTTTACAATGAAAATATATTTATATATTTTTATAATCTTCTTGTCAATTTACTGAATCCAAGTTTTATCTATTTAACATATGGGTCTTATATTATACATTGTGCATCTATCTATCTATCTATCTATCTATCTATCTATCTATCTATCTATCTATCTATCTATCTATCTATCATATTATGTTCACTGTCTATCTATCTTATGTTCACTATCTATCACTATCTATCTATCTATCTATCTATCTATCTATCTATCTATCTATCTATCTATCATATTATGTTCACTGTCTATCTATCTTATGTTCACTATCTATCTATCTATCTATCTATCTATCTATCTATCTATCTATCTATCGCATTCTGTTTAATATCTATCTATCTATCTATCTATCTATATATATATATATATATATATATATATATCTATCGCATTCTGTTTAATATCTATCTATCTATCTATCTATCTATCTATCTATCTATCTATCTATCGCATTCTGTTTAATATCTATCTATCGCATTCTGTTTAATTTATCTATCTATCTATCTATCTATCTATCTATCTATCTATCTATCTATCTATCTATCGCATTCTGTTTAATATCTATCTATCTATCTATCTATCTATCTATCTATCTATCTATCTATCTATCTATCTATCTATCTATCTATCTATCTATCTATCTATCTATCTATCTATTT